>JAGDQP010035140.1:0-19740 GCA_022664845.1 Lepisma saccharinum
AAGTTCCTTGACATGGACATCACCTTGGAAAACAATAGCCTCAATACTTCCGTCCACATAAAACCTACCAACCATATGCAATATTTGAACTACTCAAGTTCCCATCCATACCACAACACGGAAAGAGATTCCTTTCTCCCTTGCCCTCAGAGGACAACGCCTGAATTCTACCACCACTACCCTGCCGAAACCTACCCAATGCCTCTAGGAGGCTTTGGTCAACCAAGGCTACCCATCTAACCTTGTAACCAAGCAGATGCGAAGTGCATCTTTGCACATTCAACCCACCCATACACCCAAAATCAATCCGAACCCACCGACTCGAATTACCCGGTTCCATCCTAACCTAACCAAGATCAAACAAATCCTATATTCTCACTTCCACATTCTCCAATCCAACCCAGACACAAAGCAGTATTTCCCACCAAACTTAGCCTAGTTTTTAGCACCCCCCCTTAATCTTAGAGAAACATCGTAGTCCGGTACGAATCTTCCCCCCTGCCACCCGCAATCGAAGCGCAGATATGCAAGAGACCCAAATGTAGGACCTACTCCATTTTCACGACTTCTCCCACGATTACTATAAATACAACTAGTGGTCACCACCCTTAAATCCTAAAGGTTAGTACCACACCTCTAACGTTAATATACATCCTAATCTGCGAATTCTATTATGCCTTTTATGCGGGGGAAACAGGCGGAGCCTTGAATATTCGTATTAATAACCATCGCCAATTTTGTGTCTTCAACAAACCTGATGCTCCTGTATCCCTACAAACCCAGTCTCCATTCACGTTGCTATAATACACATTATGTTCCCAATGACCAGCCCCTTTGCACGCCGCCTGTAAGAGGGGAACTATATTCACGGTTTGAGCGCGAAATTAAAACCTGAACTAAACCTTCAATAGCCCTAAACTTCCATCTTTCTTCGTTTACCACATTTACACAGCATTCGCACATTCATATCCCATCCTGAAACTAGCACGTAATACGTTAATCAACTGTTCCGAGATTGATGCATTGCCCATTACGAGGCGCCACTCTCTCCTCATTCTTTTGTTTGTGTGTGTCTGTGCTTTATTCTCCCAGCCTGACGATGAACACGAGTTCGAAAAGTAGCAAGAACATCTTTATTTGAGTGTTTTTCCTTAAATTACCTTTAAGGTTTTTCTTTGTCTTCTGATATATATCAAAACCGGAAGGGCAATTTAAGGTAAATTTATGAGAAAAATGAAGCAAAATAAAAGAAAATACTTACAGCTTATATGTTCTGTATTTGAGCACCACATATTCACATATATACAAGTCTTGTATATATGTGAATATATGTGTGGTCTCGAACGGAACATATAAGGTGTAAGTATTTTCCTTCATTCTCATAAATTTACCTTAAATTGCCCTTCCGGTTTTGATTTGTGCTATTGCAAAACAACACCGACAAACCTACCACACGAGATTCTGACATGAAAATATGAAAACAAGTCTAGACCATTTAGGGTGCACAAATGCTTAGTTTCGGCGCTATAGGCTGTCAAAAGCTTTTGAAAAAGAGCTCTGCAGTTTGATATTTCCAACATAACTAACAGTAGAGGGCAAGTTTGTCTTTTTTTTACCTATAGTACGTTATAAAAATAAATAGTTGCTCACCTGTAAGTTTGACTAGCTAAAAATTCAGCATCTATAATTCTCCTATCGACTACAGTAGATTCCCATCCTTCCGTTGCTGAAAGGAAAAATATCACAGACTTGTCACATAAAAGTTTAATGGAAATTATAGCTAGAAAATATTCACAGTTTAAAAATATAAGCATAAGAGAAAAGGAATCATATGAATGCATTAAGAAACCAAACTTTTTACTGGAAGCACAGAAAGCGAGCGCACTAGCCTCTCATCCACTCGGAGGTCGCAAGTGATTCATATTTATACCAACGTCGTTGAAAAAAGAAAAAGGTTGAATATCTACAATGTCAAAACAATACTTATATTCTGTGTACCTGGTAGCAATCCGCCTCAGCTGTGTGTGACGTTACACGTTTTGCTGATAGCCCAGCAGAACTTTGTACTATTCACAATAGATCCTCGAATTTCAATAACAAGAAAAGAAGAAACCATTTCAGAACTTTCATTAAGGTTAATGTAACGCAACGATCTCCAACAAAAGATGGCAGCACTACCTCCGTATATGTGATATGTATTTTTATTGTTGCACGAAATTTCAATGCTGCTCCTACAAATTCAAGCCTAGAGAGTTCTAACTTTCTGGGAAGAACGTTCATAACCAATTCAAGAGTTCCATCAATGTCGGTGTTTTATTTTCGTTTTTTTTATTGTTGAAAGAGCTTCATTGTTATAGGTTTTGATATTCACAACAATAATCAAACAATTTCAACAATGAAGAGAAACGAAAATAAAAAAAACCGGCACTGATCGAACTCTTGAATTGGTTACGAACTTCCTTCCTTGAAAGTTGGAACTCTCTAGGCTTGAATTTGTAGGAGCAGCACTGAAATTTCGTGCAATAATAATCATACATAAGAAATATAGGAGGCCGAGCTGCCATCTTTTGTTGGAGATCGTTACTTTACATTAACCTTAAGTACTATGCATCTTGCTAAGTAGATCTATTAGTTAAAAAAAATAATAATCTCATAACATCTTTTTTTCAATATATTGCTATCCCACTTTTCCTTGTTACAAAAAGCTGTTTTCTGGTGACATATGTTTGAACTAAACTTTTATATAAAAGCTAAAATGCTACAATAGAGACTCGTTCCGGGATCTAAATTTTGTTTTAGCAGACACACCTGTGATGAATCTGATCGCTGCGTAATCTCACATTTCAAAGAGTGTTAATAATCTAGAACAACTACTCTAGCAACTACGCTACAAGGTCACGTAACTAGGAGCAATCGACACGTTGTGATCACCTTTTTTTTTTTCAAAAAGAAATCTTGTGAATTAAATATCGAAATAAACACAAAGATTGACAACCGTCGTGAACGGGACTCCAACACCAGTTTCCGGTTGAGTATTCTATTCATTACACCACACCGGCATGGTTAATTCTCTCTGCATATAGAATACGCCTGATACCATAACGCTCTCCCAGCTTCTAGCTGGTCATAAAAGTCAAGGCACTCCACATGTTTGGAGATTTTTCTTGAGGAATTCATCTTCAATTGTGCATTTCAAAAGAACAGATGTTATTAACTGCAGTAAAAGTCAAATGTAAGATTAGGTATAACCCTAGTAAAAGAAGAAGAATAGAGACTTTAGTATGTGACTTTATTATCTACCCCAGTTAAGGGGTTGTTTATGTCAAAGAATGATTTACTATGCAAAATATGTAGCGAAAATTCATCGATGACAACGAAGAATAATATTCGACCGTGTATAAATAATGCGGTCTTTGTTGACTGCGATTCTAGAGATGTGCTGTCTTAGCTAACTGCGATCCTATAGATGGGCGGTCATTGTTAACTGCTATATGAATTTATGGAAAAGAATGTACACATACGAATGGCTAGCTGTGTCGATGATAAGCGAAACTAAAGTGGTACATGTAATATCAGTCCATTATAATCTTCCCTAATGAATAAATATGCAAGTAGTCTTAAAGACATTGCTCATTTAGTAGCATTTCAGGTTAGTCCAGGTTGAATCTGCTCACAAATGATTAACTTACGACTGAAGTTGGGAATGGATGGCTGTAATTTAGATACTCCACCCCACTATGGAGATTTGGTATATTTTGTTCACCCTACTGCATTAATTTTTTTTCCACAAGAAACCTTGTGAGAGCTAAATATTGAAACACAGAAAAAATGACAGCCGCCATGACCGAGACTCGAACATGGATCTCCCAGTTTCCGGTCGGGTTAGAGTTCGATTCACGGTGGCTGTCAATTTTTCTGTGATAACTTCAATCAACAAGAAGCTAAACGTGAGAAGTGTACATGCATTATTCTACATAAAGTTAAGGGCTTTCTTTTACCTTGTATCTAAGTGAATACTAGACAATTACTTAAACAAAGATGTAAACATAAATAAGGGAGAGGACTGCAACATAAAACAATTTAC
The DNA here is from genome assembly GCA_022664845.1 of Lepisma saccharinum. NCBI lineage: Eukaryota > Metazoa > Arthropoda > Insecta > Zygentoma > Lepismatidae > Lepisma > Lepisma saccharinum. The sequence goes on from JAGDQP010035140.1 coordinate 4,085, forward strand.
TATTTTGTTTATAGCAGAAACTTCGAACATAGGCCTATCTAAGGGTTGTGTTAATTCGATTTTGACGGATTTCCTCCATTTGAAATGAAACTGAATTGAATTTATTTTAAGGGATTTAAGCATCTTAGGCTCCGATCGGTATAGGATGGGAAGAGGTTTTGGAAGATACACAGACCTACTTTTGTAGGTACTGTCAAAACATTTGTTTGGTAAGACTAAGGAAAAACCTCAGTGTGGACGGTCGGCCTCTGGGATCGATCCCAGGACCTCCTGAATCCCAAACCAACGCTCTACTACTGAGCCACGACTCCTCGGTTCCATGAGTTCTTCTGAATGTAGAATACGGAACGAAAGATGTCAGGAGAATAAAACCAATTTAAACAACTCCCCTAAATACAAACCAATTACAAAATTTTGTTTTATTGGCACACGCAGAGTCTGCAGCCAGCTTACGTCCAAATTACAATTATATCAATATTTCCGCTCGCAGCTTCAGAAAATGCAAATAATTGCCTGTAGTGTTTATACATACAAAACACTCACATAGAGCGATGAAGAAAATAGAGGACATTAGTCTAATGCATATTTAACAAAATAATGACACCCGCTTTCGTAAAATTTATCCGAAACTCCATATACATAGGTTAAGCAACAGTATAACGATTTGACCAAAACGAAGTTTAGATACTCCCCTGAATGACAAACAACTTTACCAATTCAAATTTAACCACCTAACCTTAAGCCAAATTAAAGACGACTCAAAATAATTAATATATGATTTTTACTTTAGGTTCCCCATAAATTTAAAATAAATAATGTGATATTTTCGACATGTATGAGATTGCTGAGTGAGTGTCAAATAAGAATGAGAGCTAAAAGTACCTGGGACTATTTTGCAACTTTGACAGAGCACATGGTGTGTGTTAAAGGTGATGTGCATCGCATATAGTGAAATAAAACAGTTATATTCGGATACTCGACATATCTCTGTGACTTTTGAGGCAAAATACGTAGTTTTTTTTCTGTATGACGCCATCTTTGCATATAGTGAACAAAATTGTACGTATTTAACCGAAACAGTTATGGCACCTGCCTTTTTCTAACAATTTTTGGATTACTGGCTCTCAGTATGTATTCCTAGAATTCCCCGTATAAATTATTTGCAAGGAAATCACTGGTATAGAGCGTACATACAGGTAAAGAGCTAGCGGAAGGTGGGGTACCGAAGGCAAAATTTATCCTAATAAATTTACTGCTCTAGGTGTTCTTCATTTATTTGATTAATTTCATAGTTCTTGTGTCTATTCACAAATAAGGGATTCGTTAATGGATGCTCTTTCTGCTGCTCCGGACAAGAAATCACCATGTTCAGTACATTATTTTGAATCTGATCTCGAGGGACTACAGACATTAAGCTTAGTTAAAATTCACACACTAATATAAGTTAACATAATCCGATCCCACCTAAATGTAACCTTGTTTTGAACGATCCGGAGTAGTATCTAAAGTGCAGCCGTTATGGGATTTATTAAATGTTTCAATTTTATTTCGTTCTTGTTCCATGATTTTATACAACTATTATTCTTTACCTGTTTCATAGTAATATTAACTGAACGGGCTGGATTTTGATACTCCTCAGTTCATTAAAACAGTAATAGTTTGCTCGGATTGACTCCACCCTTTATACACTAATACAGGTGTTAATAATCCGGTCTCATAACAGATGTAATGTAGGGAAAAATACTACTGTATTGTTTTGCTTGTTACATCCTATGTCCTAAGCTTATATTTTAATTTTACAGCACAAGTTACAAAACCGCTGATATTAAGTAAATATTTCTGCGCTTAAAAATTTTCACCTGTTCGGAATTTTCATCACATATCATAAGTATACATTGATCACATATAAATATCAAGCACCACATTCAGTAACAGTGAAATAGAAACATTACTTCTTTCCAAACGAGTATCCTTATCCACATTTCAACAACTTTATGAACCCATAAGGAACCTTAATTATATGTACTAATCGTCGTATATGCACAAATCTTAAATAATTAGCTTGCACGAAACATTTGATGCAGTAATGTATCATAGAAAAATATACCAATCATAACAAACGCACGCACAATATTAGAAAAATGTTTGAGACGAAAAGAAATAGACCCTTCCAATGACACTGTAAAGAAGAAGAAGAAGAAGAAAGGAAACAAAGCGAAAAGGAAAGAAAGCAAAGCACGATGACGGAAGAACTGCAAAAGAAAATTCAGAACGAACTAGAAAATTATAAACTAGTTCAGAAAGGTAAATATGTGTAGTAAACTGTGTACCTTAGTTTTGTTATTTTGAAAGGTAAATAATATAGAGTCAGCACGAGAGAAATTATCGTTTGAATACTGCTGCACGAACGAGGTTCGCTCATGTGAAAACGACTATTTGTAATACGTCTGAAATAAGGGCTATGATTTCGCAGAACTGATCCAATTGCCTTCAGTTCATTTTCGTATTAACATCATTAGTTACGTCCCTGGTGATTGACCATATTTACGCTCTATCATCTTGCCAATAATAATCACATGTAACGATGGCCAACCATCAACTGAAAAAGTTACGAAAACCCATATCATAATTTCGATAGGCACACTCGACTTGTTGAACACAGACATGCTGCTCAGGATGAATACTAAGAGCTGCAAATATGCACTTTATTACATCATCGGGACGGGCATAAGCCATAATGCTGTTACCGCCCATACAATTCATTTTATCGATTACATCATGTATAAACAGCTTACAATAAAACATAGTTGCACGTCTAGCAATTAAGATAAAAAACAACTGCTGAACATGACTATATTATTCGTAAAAAATAAATTACACGTAACGTTTCGACCTAGCAAAGATCCTTGTCTGATGAGGATCTTTGCTAGAAGGTCGAAACGTTACGTATAATTTATTTTTTACGAATTTAGAAGTTATGTGTTTTTTTGATAAACAGGTTGTAATATTAATGTAGGGTTATGTTCGTATTTGGGGGGCCAAAAGTAGGTATTAAAAACAATGTTTACAGGAGGAATTAATTCATCATGTCGGTGAAGGGTAATTGATTTTTAGTAGTATGTGAAGTGAAACAAACGTAAACGCCTCCCATAAACACGGGCTTGGGTGCTGGCAGTGTGTAAAGTATAAAATGTCTGTGTTTTAGTGTATAGTGCAAGTGTATTCAACGATGAAGTTCATCAACGGATTATTAATAACCTTTCTGTAAACTGTCGTAGCAAATAAAAAACAAATAGTAACAATTTGTATCCAAAAATGCTGCCCCCCCCCCCCAAACATGAACATATTTGTTGTATATATATATATTTCCTTATATATTCCGGACCATGGGTTAGGTTAGAGAAATCAGCATAGTATTCCGCAATGCAAATCAGGTACATGACGTCACCCTCTACCCAAGCCGCCATCGTGGACGAAGCCAAATAGTTCCACGTAATATTTCTCATATCACACCTTTTTGACTATAACATTACCTTAAATTACAGTTCACACACTTTCCCTGAACTTGAAAATATTACTTTTTTTGCGGTCCGACATAAAGCGAGCCCTAATAAGAAATAGGGAACTGTTAACGAGACTCACACCAGAAAATACACTCAAGTCAGTAGGGTAGTACGCTTATGTCATAGGTACAACGCCCTGGTTCAAATTAATTTTGCAGGCATTTTATGGCTGCAGCTCCGTATTTTGTGGTCACTCGTAAATCGAGTTTATATTGCTTTATTCAAAAGAGTTTAATTCTTAGTAGTTTTTTTATTATTTATTTCCTGTTATAGACACTTCTGTAAACATTAGCGACAGCCAGGTGTTAAGAAAATCCATATTTTATTATTATTACGTTAAATACACACTCTAGTTGATCAAGAGGCAGCAACATGGCGCAATGCGGAGAAATACTAATTGTGACAATTTGTGTTATGAATGACATATTTTGCCACAAAAGAGGGACAGTATTTCGAAGGGCGAAGAGGAATTATAAAGTCAGGTTAGGTATTTTTTAATTATCGATGCACATCACTCTTCCTAAGCCGCAAGAATGTAGTTCCCACCTCACAGCAATAGTTACCGCTAACAACCACACTTGCGTGTAGCTTTCACTTTCTTTAACGCTAATCTTATGTTTCCAAGTGACACAAATATATCATGATCTCGTTTCAGCCGAGAGGTTAAATTTTTCGCTTTCTGTGCACGTGGTTACCGGTTGAAATCCCGCCGGAGTCAATTTTACGGAGTGGTTCTGTGCCCACTTTACCAAAAACTGTAGGTTCCGTTCTTAGAAGCTCACCAGCTCGTTTAAAGGGGTTGAAAAAAAAACAGGTATTATTTAAAATCCCAACTGACCTGGACCTTGGCGGTTTTTTCGGGTTTTATTTTAGTTTTTTGGGGGTAGAAGTAAAATGTGAATGCATGTAAATATAAAGCAGTACGGAGCCACCGTAGCTCAGTGGTAGAGCATTGGCATAGCATTCGAGAGGTCCTGGGTTCGATCCCAGCGGCCGACCTCCTAAATCACACCAGGCAAATGCTGGGATGGCACCTTCAACATAGGCACTGACCAACACCTTCCCGAATCGTTTCCCCTCCCCAATCCCGGCCTGAGCCTTAGATTCCTAAGGACCATAAATAAAAAATTCTGTTTCAATGTAGAACTGTGTAGAGTCCTCAGTAGAAAACGGTGTGGAATCGGGAGGCTAGAAGCGGGCCTGTTTTGTAGGGGGGTGATCTTACTTCAAGGGATGTGCACTAGATTCACGCCATAGCGTGCTTCGGGGCCCAAGATAATTACAGGTCCCGGCATTCTGCCATTCACGGGTGAGAATAAGTAAAATGTGGGAGAACCCCATTTGCGAAGATCCCACTGATCCTCCTGGACAGGAGGGTTCTGAGTTTTTATATATAATTTCAACTTTGGCTTACTAGGAACTGACCAGACCGTGCTCACTCTAAGATTTTGACCACACTTGGCAGACATAGCCCAATATCAGAGATAGTGACTTGTAATATTTGGGTCGAGGATGAGCACCCGGAGCAAAGGTATGCCACTTTCAATTTTTGGATGTAAAGATAATGCGGGCGTGTTTACGAGGGACAATGATCAAGTTACAGAGCCCAATATTGATGAAAATTCGTATGTGGGTACAGTGCCTAGGTTAACCATAAAAGCCAAAATATAGCTGCTATGGTCAACAAATAACGGCAAGGGGACTCGAGAAAGAGAAAGATGGAACGCAGAGAGTAAGTAAATGGATAACAGAGTAAGAAGAACGGACTCGTACACGCGGTCCCATTGACTTCGCATGTAAAAGTCGAAAGTAGCATACCTTTGACCATCTTCGGCCCAAATTTTGCGGATTACTATCGCTGACATTGAGTTACATGTCTGTCAAGTTTGGTCAAAATCCCAAAGTGAACGGTCTGGTCAGTTCCTAGTCAGACCCAATGGATGATGATGGTGGGAGAATTGGTATAAGTAGAAAAGTGGGACGAGGCGGGAGAACCCCGAGAAAACCCATGCGCACGGTGTTTGTTCACCACAAAGCCCACATGGCACAAGCCGGGATCCAACCAAGGACCCCACGTACCAGAGGTAAGCGTTCTACCACTGCAACCCGAGCAGGGTCTGAATATGCTGCTCAACCTTCCCAGTTTCACTTGGCTGTCCGAAACACCAGACCACAACAGACGGACTACCCAGTCCTTGTGGTCCAGTCGGTAACGTCGCGGATTTTAGAACGGCAGTGGATAGTAGGCACGTGGGTTTGAACCCCATGGGCAACTATTCTGATCGAGGTGTGCCAGGAATTCCCCTGAGTTTCACCAGGCAAGTGCTTGAAGGAAGAAAGCTGATCTCAACAAAGGCCCTGACTAAACTCGAATACTTGCTTGGGTATTAATATCACAAAGTGTTGTAGATTTTAGATAGGAATATTATTCTAGAGTTAAAATGACAGCCGTGACTACATTCTAACATCCGCTGGGTTTTACTGGACTAGGCCCACCTTGGCAAACCCTGCTCGTTTAGGGCGTTAGTAACAATTCACTCACATGTATCTCATTTCTCCTCTAAATTTTGCAAAATGTGACCACCACCTTCGGAACCACACCCCATTTTAGTAATAAACTATATTCGATCGCTGCTCAGGGCTTGTACAAAAGACATTTCTGCGATGTTAATTTCATTTTTGAAATTTTAAATGTTTAAGTGTTTGGGGTTAATTTACTAGACCAGTAAAGGCCCTTATTACTTTCGCTGTCACTAGGCCTTTAGTTCCGCAGATTGCTGATTTTTTGTTATATTAATCCTCCATTATTTGTACCATCTGATAATTCAATTACGCTGTGGTCTCATCCGTATCATTGCTTCAAATTCGTTGCATCTATTTCAATGAATTTTGAATCGCTCCGATATCATAGTAGTCACGGTCCGCCGGTGTGACTCTGCCTAAAAGAGACACTTCATTTACTCTCGGAGGCAACAGCGGGGATGCTTTCTATTGTGTTACGCTGCCAGCAGCCAATGGTAGGGTTGTTGCGAACTGCTATTGGTGCTACTTGTCCGTGATTGCACACCGGTTCTTACGCCGTGGCGACTTCAGCACTAGTTCCGCAGAGGAGTGAACTATCGTTACACTAATTTCCCACTACTTTTGCCCTCCGATGGTTCAGTTATGCTGTAGTCATTTTCATACCTATGCATCGATTTCATTGGCGTGAATCCCTCCAATTTCACAATCTACTTGCATCCTTGAAAAAGAAGGTCAATGCGTTAAAGAGCGGTCATTATGTATACTCGGCGCAAGGTTTTAAAAGACTTAACGCTGTTTCTACAGCTCGATAAAGGTGATATCGGGTGGAAGAAGACTCATGTACTTACACAAAGTAATTCCAAGTGACCGAAGGCGGGTTAAAGCCAGGGGTCATTCATTGCATCTTGCCATCGCCATAACGGATATTGTCTAATTCCCTCCCTTATGAGGGAGAGGACTTGGCTACGGCAGCCTGCAAAATAAGCGTCCAATTTAACATGGATTTCACACATTTCTAGGACCATCGTGGTTTCATCACGTTCTTTCGACGTAATGACTCAGTCGTCCCCTTAAACATAATACATAGTATTGTAAAGGTAAATAAGTGAAGCGTGAAAGTCCCATGACGTATTTTTTTCTTAGAAATAAAGGATGTTTTAATAACACACGTAACAATGGAAATTCCGATTCAGTTTTTCCTTATTTATAAACAGAAAATAGCTTGCAAAGTCTTCACTTAAGTATAATGCCACTAAATATGTTGAAGGGGTTAGTGAGTCATTTTTTCGAAGGAACTATGATATTCCTAGAAATGTGTGTAAGTCCATGTTAAATTGGATGCTTATTTTTCAGGCTGCCGTAGCCAAGTCCCTCTCCCTCTTGAGGTACTTTCCACTGCTGCAAATAGTTCCCTCTTTTTTACCGCCCTTTCTGCTTTAAAGTACATTAATTCGAGACGGCGTCCGTACATGTTTCAGTATTCAGACTCCACGTCCCTTTAACTGTATTATCACTTCTGTAAATTTTACCTTTTAGTTCACCCCTCTACGGGACTTATCTCCACAAACTACTTGCATCCATGCAGTGCGAAGCTCAACGCAAGCGGTCATTATGTATTATTTAACGCCACGTCTTTGAGAGACTATCACTCTAGCACATCTTATGAAGGGTAATATCCCGCGGGAGAAGATTTATGCACAGACACAAAGTAGTGCCGAGTTAGCACAGGTGGATTAATTAGTGCCCGGTTAGGACTCATGCATGGCATCTTACCGTCACCATAAGGGACACTTTCTAATTCCTGATGGCTGCAGACGTTCGAAAAGATATGTGGCCTTTAGAGAAAAAATTTCCAGAAGGGCAGGAGCTCTTAATTTTTTCAGTGCTACGTGTGTAACTGGAGTCTTCAGACCCTCAGACGTGTTGCTACGAGAGTAGGTCTCATTTAAGATGGATGCCTCTCAAGTTTTAACCTTCTGTGCGGAATATTCATGAGGAAACTATGCGGAGAAAACTTCACGAACAATATTTATAAAGGATGGAACAACAAAATTTGGAGGTTACGTGAATATTCCCCACCATATGTTGTAATTTTTATACTTTTTATTGGCCGTCTTGGATGATTGGTGCAGTTGTTCATTGTTGCGAACTATTTTTTTTTAAACAATTGTTCTGATCTCTTCCATACAGTTAGACATATCTGCGCCAAACTCGGCATAAAACTTTATTTGACACAATAGCAACATACTATGGGTGTTTACATCCCCAGACACCCTGTTATCAGTCTTGACGAACCCGTACGCAGAAAATACCTCAAGGTGTAGACACGTGGCTGAGCTGTCGTTGAAAATGTCTTGGCTAGACTAGCTCGGAGCCGTCGGAACAGTCATGATTAGTGCAATTGTTCAGTGTTGCCAACGCATTTTAAAATGTTCAAATTGCTTAGACCTTGCTGCGCCAAACTTAGCATAATCATTAATCAACACAATAGCAAAATACTGGAAGGCATCCCAAGTACCCCTTTTATCAGTGTTGACAACCTATTTTCTGTTAAATTGTTTTTCAAATTGCTTCCATTACGTTAGACGTAGCAGCACGAAATTTGCCATAAACATTATTCGACACAGTAGAAAATTACTGTGGGTTTTCCCGTACCCATACTTATTTTATAAAAATTATTGCTTGCTTGCCTTCGCGTTTGTTAGTAAAATTGCAGCTCTAACTTGTTTAGAAATATTGTTCGCCAGGTCTAGTAACAGCTCATAAATCAATAGACATGTGCGTTCAGGTTTTGTTGACTATATTAACGGAGATTGTTCATAATTTGATTTTCATTACCTATATTTGTCCTGATTTTTTACTTAAAATCAGAAATAGCTGGAAGTTCAAAGGCCAGATTAAAAAAAAACAGTGGCGTTACGGTCTTAATATATTCCTACATTAGTCCACCCTTATGATTGCCTTTAATAAATGACGTTTGGATCTTAAAGTACTTACATTTGTATCAAAATTAAAGTGAAATTATTTCTAGCTCTAGAATCTTTTGTCCGGCAAGGATTTTTTTTTCTGGGGATTTTATGCTGTGTGTGCTAAAGGAGGGTTTTCTCTACATTCTTAAATCTCCATTCTTTAGTTGAATCTGACACAAATTTTTAAGGTGTTGACGGCAACAGTCTAGATGCTTGTTGATGCAATCTGCGCAGAACACATTGGAAGCAAGGGTCAAGGACATTAGTAATTTATGTCCTTGCGATCAATTTTGTGTATAATGTGTGATGCCCACTCCTAGAGAAAGTAGCCCCTTCGGAGTAATTGATACCGTTCTTCAAATAAGAAACCTACTTGGAAGTGCTTTCTTCCTCTTTTCGATTAGTAAGAAATTAAAAAAAAAAAAACTCTGTTCAAAAAGTCATTGTTGAATTGATATTTACAGGCATGCGTGATTTGTTGAGTTTGAGTATTATTATTATTTTTCTTTCTTTCTCTTCAAGTACAGATATGACCTATATAATGGTATTGCTAAAGAAGTGACAGCATTAAGAACTTTTTTTTATTATTATTATTTTTTCAGAGTTCCAGAAGGCCCTTTCACAGCGACAGCAACTCGATGGCCAGTTGAATGAAAATACTGTTGTAAAAGAGGTAAGCATGTTTCATTCACCTTTCAATTAATTAGAATTGCTGCTGTAGTTTAACCAAAAGATTTTTTTTAGAATTGTTTGTCGTGTTTTTAATCGCCATTCTGTTAGACGATACGATGTTAGCGAGGAAGGTATACCATGTTGAAGGTAAGCGTATGATTTGGTCCTCGCCACGTAAACTTACATTTGAGAATTGCTTGACTGAACATTCTGTTCCTTATTTTTCGTAATGGTGTAAAATGAGAGAAACAATCTAGACGGTTTCCATCTCAACTCAGGCAGGGGTGGGAGTGTCTGGTGACCACCTCCAATTTTGTTGAAAAAATTATCGGTTACCAAGAACCACGGTACAAATTATCAAAATGGTTACTAAAACAACTCTCCTCCATCGAACCTGATTTTGATTTCTGTGTAAAAAGTAGTTTAGAAGTGAAACAAGAAATCTTTTAAACATTAAAAAGATGCCAACCTAAAGAAACTTGCGATTATTGATGTGGTTGACTTATTCCCATAGATTCCGGTTGAAGTAGCAATGCATGAAGTTTCAAAATTACTTTATACCCACAACTTGAGCCCACTGGTTAAAGACGCAGTCATGCAAAAATACTTAAATTCTGCTTGAAAAGAACGTTCTTTAATTCGAAGATAACTGTTATCAGCAAACAGATGGTTTGGCAGTAGGCCATCTTCTCTCCCCTTTCCTTGCCAATTTAGTGTTAGAAGACAAGGAGAGACAAATACTTTCTAACTCGACTGTACAAGGCATAAAAACATTTCGCTGTATGAACGATTTACTTGTAATCTATGAGCAAGAAAATCAGTTCGAATCACTGACAAATCTTTGGAATTCCATTCAGCCCTACATAAAAGTCACCCAAGAAAAAGAAAATATAAACGGCCTCTGTTTTCTCGACCTTTGGATCACCCTTTAGGACAATATATTCCAAACCAAAATTTATCGAAAACCCACTTCAAGTTCAATATACATTTATGCGTCATCCAACCACACACAGCAGTAAAAATTCTATATCTGGTATAATTTTGTGAAAAGGGGTTTGAGCTTGTGTAACACCTCCCAGAACTGGACCAAGGAGAAAACCACTCTGAGCACATTAGTCATCAAAAACGGATTTACTGAATATATAATTGACAGAACAGAAAAGAAAGCAAGACTTAAGCAAACGGAAGTTCACATTCCAAACAACTCTCTCGAGTTGCTGAAGACATTTCCTTTTCCCAGCATTCCGAAGAGTACAGGGAAAATTAGAAGATAAGTCAAGAAGTACCACATCCAGACATCTATTAAACCTGTCAGAAAAATAAGTTCAATTCTAATCGACCACGAAAAGTATTTTAGCGACCCACTGCTCAATTCCGGCGTCTACAAGATCACTTGCAACTGCAAACAAAATTACTTTGGACAAACAAAGCGACACATACGAAAGAGATTCAGAGAACACTTGGGATATATCCGTAGGGGCGAAAAGAAATCCGGATTGTCAGCACATGCTATTGAACAAAACCACATCATCAGTGAAAATTCAGTTAAGTGATTGGGAGGTGGTAAAGATTTCGCAGATAGGGTTGTAAGAGGTTACAAAATTTGTTGGTTCTCCCACAATTTAAATGACAAACGAGTGTGCGAATCTTTAGAATTCGTGGCGAAATATCATCAAATTATTTAAATCACATCATGAACAAAACATAAATCTCATGTGGTTATTATTGTTTGTTTTTTACATACTGCTATTTTTGGTAAATGTTTACTTCTAACCCCCCTTCCCTCCCGAAAAAAAATATTTTCATGTGTTCTTTTGGTAAAATTTCATAGCGGTATTTGCAACCTACATGTTTATATTCTGTACAAGCATGTAAGAAAGTGTCTGTGTTAGTTTGACTTGAAAAAGCCTAAAGCAATTAGGCGAAACGTCGACGTCAATAAATTTTCATATTGTTATATATTTGTAGTTTTCATAATACCCACAATACGTGACGTTAAATTCTATGTTTTAGAAAATTATCCTAGTTACTTACTCCTATTGGAAACATGAATAATACAGAAAGGGTTTTTGCGAAAAAAAAAAAAAAATGTTTTTGCTAAGTTTGGGCTCGCATTACATGCGGATGCAAATGTTTAGCTTCATAACTCTTATGGTTATTGAAATTAACAATAAAATGCAAAAATCAGCTGTTTTTGAGTCGTGACCTTGATGCTAATTGCGTAATTAATTACTAATTAACTATGAGGGCTGGAAAAGTTTTATTTTGGGAAATAACTAGTCTTACGCATGTCTTTTAATGTACAAAAAATTAGCACAATCTGAGACCGTGAATTTTTTTTAATGCTTTTACTTTGGTTGATTTGAAATAGAATGGCCCGCATTTATTTCATGAACTTACTTAAAAAAAAAAATGTTGGAGGAATAAAATTTGCTCGTGTGTTATTCTGTACCCACTGAACAATTATATTCCACTGAAAAGAAAGAACACAGTGTGTAATGCGGTTTTGTGCATCAAGTCAAACATTCAGAATGTGCTCTCAAAACTAGAACTGAAGGTAGAAGTATAGATATATAGTGAAGAATTAAGTAATGATGTTATATAGGCCATGTAGAAGTTGCACTTCATGTTCAAGAAAGATATAAGCTCGTAGAGGTGATTAGGTGATCATTCCTGACGTTCATTTTTTTAATACGAGACTTTTGAACACTCATCTAATGAAACTTGGCGTATCGAAGTCTTGCAACATCTCAAATATCTTTCAACCTTTACAAGTACCGCTATGTATTTTTCTATCCTGGATTTAATTGAAATCCTACAAATTGTATTCTTTACGTGTTCTTGATGTGAATGTGTGTGTTTTTTTTTTACAATCATAAAGCATGCCTACTTTCTGTGGAGTTTACTTTGAATTACTATGTTGTTTGCTTTTCCTTTATTATAGGAACTAGATATGTTAAAGGGCGAGGCAGAAGTATTCAAGTTGATAGGTCCAGTGTTAGTTCGTCAGGATTTAGAAGAAGCAAAGCAAAACGTTGCAAAACGTATGGATTATATACGTGGAGAATTGTGAGTTGCTGTTCTGTATTTTGTTTCATGTTTTATTTTTTCTCCTTTATCCTATCTGAAATTTGGTTCGTTCAAAAGCCAGTTTAAAGCTTCGTGGATTGTTATAAAACCACGTATATTTTAATTATATACACCTTGTTGGGTTTCGTCCCTTGTACAGAGTAATGTCAACGTATAAGAACGATTGTTTTCAGTTGCATCGGAAACCACCCACTATGTTCACACAAAAATGCATGCTGCTAGTGTTAACACATAAAAACGCACACTTCTTTCAAAGAACATTTTAGGAATTCTAGACAAAATAATTTTACGAATTCTTAGTGGAAAAACAATTTTTCTAATTGATGTCAGAAATAGACACAATAGTCCTACTTGTTAGACGTTGGGTATTTACAAAATGATACAACTGCTCTGAAAACAATGAAAAAAGTGAATGCTGTTGACAGGAAACAGAATTCTATATGTGGGTAGGGTAACACATGCGAGTGTTTTAAAACAAATTGTGCTTTATTGTTCATTTCAATAAACAAATAACGTCTTACTGGCTAATAATTTACAATGATATCCATTTGTTTTAACAGATTTTGAAGATTTTTTTCTTTTGACCATGTATTTCCGTTGTTTTCAGCATATAAAAAGAAAATAAGTATTTTTCAGTTATTTAACACTAAAAAGTTTGCTTTGTTCTGATAACATAAAGAGCTAGGTTTAAATCCCACGTAGTGTATGTGTAAATAGACTTGACAATGGACAGAGTTCAACAATGAGTATATTTTAATAAAGAGCCATTGTTCATTCTGGTACTAACATTTTGTAAAGTTCATATATTTTTATGATAATGTTATTACATTTGTATTTCTTTACATAACACTAATAATATTTTTATTTCTGTGAACGGTAACTGAACTCAATAATTCGTTGTAAAAACTTGGGATGTTTGCTACTGCATCTATGAATTGAAAATAATGCCATTTATAAATACCAGGAGACCAAATAAATTCGTGCCGTTGTAGCATAGAAAAACAAACAAGCGCATACAAGGGGTTTACACAATATTTAATCAGGAAAATAGCCTCCATCCGCTTCTACAACCATCTCCCATCTACGAACAAGTCCATAGATGCCATTTTTGTAGAAATTTGTATCCTGCGACTCAAGAAACTGCGCCACTGCGTTTTCAACTTCGTCCCGAGTTTTGAACTGCCGATTGCGCATGTAATTGTCCATGGCCAAAATAGATGATAATCGGATGGAGCGACGTCTGGGGAGTAAGGAGGGTGAAGCAAAAGTTCCCACCCAAGTTACGAGATCACTTCCAGGGTCATCCTTGCTGTGTGAGGTTTCGCATTGTCTTGGTGGTATAGAACCCCTTTTCTGTTCACGAGTGCTGGCTGTTTCTGGGCGAGTTTGGTAGCTGCCGTTTGCAGTTGTGCTGAGTAAACATCTTTTGTGATGGTCTTACCACTTCCCAAAAACTCAAAATGCACTATCCCAGCAGTAGTCCACCATACACACAGCATTACTTTCCTCTGATGAATATTGGGTTTAGCAGACAGAGGCATTGGGTCATTGGGTAGCAACGAATGGTACGAGCGCTTCTTGTTATCATATATCACCCACTTTTCATCACACGTCAAAATACGGTCTAAAATTGGACAATGTTTGTTCCTACTCAGCAAGGATGAGCAAATGTTCAGCCGCTGGAGTCTGTTTGCGGCAGTCAGCTCATGCGGGACCCACTTGCTCATGTAGACGTAAACGAATGATTTCATCACTTACCCCAAACCGTTGAGTGAGTTCCTGACATGTCTGGCTCGTATCCTCTTCGATAGCTGCTTTCAGCTGGTCCACATTGAGTGATTTTGGTCTCCCAGATCGAAGTTTATTTTCAAGACTCTCATCATCAGTCGAAAAGGTTAAACCACTTACGTGCGGTGCGTTCGCTAACTGTAGCCTCTCCGAATGCCGAGCATATTTTTTTTGCTGCTTCAGTACCTTTTGTGCCCAATTTGAACTCGTAGAGTAAACAGGCCCTAATCACTGCGTTTGACACAGCCATAGTTTAACTGAATATCTCCACTCACACGACTAACTGCAACGTGTTGTCTACGATAGCAGACGTGCCACTGACTAAGCTTTCAGACACGAGCACACACACCTACTCGCTACGTCATCTCCGATTGCTAGAGGGGAGCACACAGGGACGTGTTGCTCAACGGCACAAATTTAGTTGGGCACCTGGTACATAGATCTAAAAAATTGAACTTGCAATTTTTTAAAAGCAGATATACTTTAAAAGTACCTAAAGTTGTTTCAAAAGATAAACCAAGTTTTCTAGCCACGTGTGACTCTGCAGGCATTCAAGTTCTTTTAACCACATCAAAGAAATGTCGTCTTGTCATTCTCTCCAGGTGGTATGACCTGTTACTCTCTTACAGTGTTGCACACCAATGAGACACAGAAAGAAACAACGAACCAAAGAACCATAGTTTCTCTTGTGTTTAATAATAATAGGGGTCTGCCAGTAGACTAGCGATTAGCACACTCATAAGCGGGGGTTTGTGAACTTGATTTTCGGCGTAGACGTTCGTGATGCGAACTTCGCAGATCTCAGGATCCGGGGATTCTATTGTTCATGGGCCAGGGCCAAGAAGGGCTTCCAGTGCGTTAAGGATCTAATTAGTCGTACTGGATGGTGGGTCGTGGCTCAAACGTGGGTCACTATGGACGGTGGTTCAAGACTGAATTACGGTGTATCGTGGGTTAAGAAAGCGCTAGGAGATGATGAGTCACGGTGGGTCGTGCGTTAGTGGGGGTTATGGGTCACCTATTATTTAATCCACGCCATTTTTGCACACGA
>JAGDQP010035141.1:7482-19739 GCA_022664845.1 Lepisma saccharinum
TTCTATGATAGTTATTATTTGAAGAATACTCATCGTAGAGCTATTTTACAATGATGTAAGGTGCCTAATCATCACATTTGGCAGCCAATACAAGGCGTTGTAAGCGTATGTAGAGTTGGTCCCCTTGATACATCGGAAGCTCCCAAATAAAAGGGTGTTCTGTTTAGGCCTTGGTAACGCAACCGGGTCTCCTCGAAAAGGTTCTAATTCCATGAAGCATTTATTTAAGCGAAGGGACACGCCGCGAGCATGTCGATAGGATCTTTACCGTAAGGTTATTGTGTAGCGTTGTTTGTTGAGCGTCGCTCGCTCAGCTTTCATGCTTTCACTCTGTACTTTTTCGTAATTAAACTCTTTTGAGGTTTCTGGACAGTTGATCACAATGATAGTGGTTGTGGTGGAGAAGGTTTATAGAGTAAGAAATTAACGAAAAGTCGTAGATTTCCATGGTAATTATATTCAAAGGAAAAAAGGTATTTTTACGAATTGCGCAAGGACGGTTGGGCGTATTACATGCAAATTCTGTATTCTGATAGAGTGAACAATTCTAAATGTCCCAGAGACACGAGAACTTTCACATTATTACAGTTTCCATGATAACGAGATTCAATTACTGAAGCTTACATTTTCGCCTTATGGGTGAACATTTAGATTAATTGGTTTCCAACTTGGCATGATTTTTTGGACTCAGTCCTTAAGCCTTGAATCACATCAGAATGTCAAATTATTTACTGTTTCCTTCGTAACAAGGCTGAATTATTAAATACGTATTCAACCATTACGTAGGAATCAATGAGCCGATTGCAGAAAAACTTCATATTACGATGTAAGAAAATCACGTTAAAGTTTTAACCACGTTAAAATGTTAAAGAATGTACAGTTTCAATAGTAACGATAATCTCTCACAACACATATATATTGAGGAATATATGTAGTGAATATCTGCTGTTCTAATTGAGCTATCGGACTGGAATCAACGATGATTAGCTGAGGATGGCTAGGGAAGTGAAGTGTGCGATTCCACTCAAACTACTTATAAGGTATCACGTGATACACATTTCCCGACTCTGACATCATATACGTATCGATATCATATGAGGTAACAAATATATACAGGGTGGACAAAAACTCATTGTCAAAACTTTAGGAACGAGAAGTTCTTATCAAAATAAGGAAAAATGTGTTCTTTGTAATTTGTCAAATTCCGCTTATTTTCGGAGCTACAGGCTGTCGAAAATATGGGAAAATGAACTTTAGAGCTCGATATTTCCAATACCATTAACAGTGGAACTGCGGAGGCAAGATACCCATTAAGACTTCTAACTTGCTCTATCCAAAAATGAATATTTCGATATTGTGCGATGGCTGCGCAAGGGATTACCCAAAAGAACTTAGGGATTCCCAGAAATTCTCTGAAGTTAGGCCGAAATTTGCATGAACTTGACGACTTTCCTGCAGGTAACAATAATTCGTTTGCGCTAAGTCGATATCTCAAATAGATTCCATTTGTGAAGTGATTAAAAACAAAAACAAAAACAAGACGCTTTGCATGACCAACAAGAGTGAGAGCTATTCTCCGAAATGCCATACGCTTAACGAACTATTGATTTATTTGTTATCATTGAGAGAGGATGTCATTGCAAATCTGGTTGGCGATGATTAATCATGTGAACAGTGCAGTATATGGTAATAGACGACCGCAGTGGTCACAGTAGATTGCCGCGTTTGAGCCCCAGCTGGGAATCAACTTTGTGAAATTTGAAGGAACAAAACAAAATCTTAATGGAAGCGAGATAGGGTAATTTTCTTGGTTACTAAAACAACCCATAAATACAAAGTGTGTAGCTGTTTTATTAGAAATCATAATAAGGGAATGTCACAGACTTATTAATGATTATAAAGGAAAAAGGAAAAAATTGAGACACGTTTGAATTCAGTTGGCATAACATGAACAATATTGCAAACACATTTACGTCTGCTCGTCCTCATGAAATTATATGGTTGGATAATGGAATCTGAAAACGTTCAGATCTACCAAAAATGTTAAACGTGAATGGTAAAATGTGTTTGCGTTTTAACTTGAAAGTTCAAGTAATGGGATTGGAGTAAGAAATTTTGAGGGAAGATTTGTGGAACTTCAAAATAGCAGGTTCTAAATAATTCGTTTTTTTTTTTTTTTTTTTAAAGAAATTATCTTGTGACTTTGCTTGGAAACAGGGATCCTAAATTTTATTCTTCAGAACTTTGGGGAAGCTGTCATTATTGGGTCGTGTAGTGGTGATTTATAGTGTAAACATGAGCAGTTTTGTGTTAAACTTGTGAAAGTATCCAAAATATGAAATTGACAAACCATTCACATGGTTGCTCTTTAAATTACACTGTTGAGAAGACAGGTATCGAAACAAGTCTGAGAGAGAATGTTTTGCCGGTTTTCAATTGTCTAATGGAAGGAATGGGGGTAGGTAAGGCATAGCCTTATTTCGATTGAATACATATGAAAATGAATAGCATGTAGTACAGATGTACTCCAGTGGCGGCCAGTGGTTGTTTTCATGGGGTGGGGTGTTGCGCTCAGACTCACCGCTAACCACAAGGTGTAGGGGGGGGGGGGCACGGAAAACTTTGTGGAGCTTGGGCTTACAAAACAAATATAAAATATTTGTATTGGGGCAAGAAAGATTTACAGAAGGCTTAGCGCCCTTGCCCCCTGGGGTGTGGGCCTCGACTTGTACTATGTGAGATAGGATTGGGTAGCTAATCAGACACAATTCATCTACTTAGGGTTAAATTATGTTACATGTATAAAAGAAGTGAACAGATTGTCGCATAAAGGGACGTTAGTCAATTAGTTACAATTTGAGAAAACTTAGAGAAATATCGTAAAGAATAGAATTTGATTGTTTGTCAAAAATTTTCATGAATAGTAATTTGTATGACTGGCATCCTTTCTATACTAAAATGTTAACCTGCCTCAATACAACTGAAATACACTATTTCTCAACTTATTACAGATTTTTGACTCACGTCCCTTTCTGGAATAACATGTTCCAATAACCTTTCAAACCTAATAACTATATAAAGCTTTTCAATGTACTTACCTCACCTTGCTCCGAAGCAGGAAAATCATTCTTCTCTCCTTCATTTGGGCAAATTTGTCTATAACACGCTGATTAAAGTCTGGTATTTCCATTATATAATATTTTTCTATGGAAAGCATAGCTAATACTGATAACCTTTCTTTGGACATTGAATTGCGTAGAAATGTTTCAATTCTTTTCAATGTCGAAAAACGTCTTTCCGCTTCGCATGACATCATTGGTATTGTTAATATCAGTTTTAGAAACTTTGAGAATTCATTAAACGTTTTTCTTTTCAAGTTATTTTTAAATATAAAGTCTTACAAACCCACAGCTCCTGACATTGATCGAAATTCTTCAACCGAGTAGATTGAAGACAATTCGTGACAGAGCTTTCCTTTGTCCAGAAATGTGTAAATTGAACATAATTTCTCCAGTTTGCTTTGGAAAATTGCAAAGGTAACGCGGAAATTTCTCTGGAGTAAACAGTTGCTGTCATAACGTGCCCTCTGAACGTAAAGCGGGATTTGGCTTCGCAAGTAATCACATTGCATACTTCCTTTGCTTCCCTTACCCATTCCATTCTTTCACTCTTTCTCCTTTTTGGAACCATGATTGTATCGTGTGTTGTTTCGCTCCAATCACCAAACTGGTTTCTTATACGATTAATATTTCTTTCAAAGTGGATAATATCCTTTTGGTCCGAGGAAGGGTCAATTTCTCGATTTTGAAGTTGATTAATTTCCACAAGAAGCATTATTTTACTAAAAAAAAAGAGGAAAGCTAGAAATGTAAATGGTTGATAATAAGTTTTTTTTCTTGAGAGCATCAGCCCCATGGATTGTGTTTGCATTTTTCTACCTCCGTCTTTACTATGTTAGTCATCCATTGAATATCCTTTTTATGTTCAAAGACAGTATTTACGCTTCTGGACAGGAAGTTCCAGTGAATATTACTAGCTCGGGGTAGCCGTTCCTTAACGAGGGAATGTAAAACTGCGACTCGCTGTGACTACCAGTACTGAAAAAGTACACACGCCTTGCAAATTTGCGAAAAAATTCTAACATTTCTATTTAGAGAAGCAGCTTTACTCACAACTAGGTTCACTTGATGAGCGTAACAAAGTATACACTAGGTATTTGGAAGCGTTTCTTTAATTATTGCTTCACACCTCCAGAACAACCCGACATAACGGACGCTCCGTCATACGTTTGTGCGTTTGTTACCGTCCATAAATTTCATTTTATCCTATCTTATCTTATAAGTCTGTGCGATTAATTTCCATGCATTATCGTGGTCTAAACCTAGATTTTCCATTTCAGTCAGTAAACAAGAGGCTAATGTTTTGGGATCATGCTGTGGAGGGGAAACAAAGTTCCAAAATCCTTCAACCGGCTTGCCTTTCGGTACATACTGATAAATAGTAACCATCTGAAATGTACTCGAAATATCATTTGTTTCGTCCGCTATAACAGCCAGAAAATCTGCATCATTTTTTATTTTCTAATTTTATCATGACATATTTCTAACATTACTTGAAGTAGCTCATTCTAAAGTTTTTGACGTTCTCTTAAACGCCGAGGCTTTTTCTGAACTACTTCTTAAAGCAACATTTCATTCTGCACTAAAGTAAATTAACCCTCTGAGTACTCCGGAATTGGATGAAAATTCAGTTTCATCGTGACCCTCAATGCAAGTTCGAAAACCCCACAAAACCAAATAAAGTTTATAATAATATTCAGCGCATACCTATTGTTTTTAATTTTTTCGTTGTCTTCTGCAATCTTCCTTCTATAGGCAGTATCTAACTATAAGGCTACGTCTACCTGTTCGAAGAGTGTTAATTGAAGCACATTTTTCAAATGTGTGGCAGAGCACTTATGCTTCTTTATACGCGTACATAAATAGTTTAAGTCAGTTACACCTGCTTTCGTCCACGCCTGGTCACTACAAAATAGGAGACATTGAAAACAAAATAGTACATTTCTAACCTCACAACCACATATCCAATTATATCATTGTAAATGTCCCTTTTGAAAGTTCTTTTAAATTGGTTTTTTTGTGTTTTAATTATCTGAACAATATTTATGTCTGGTAATGGCTTCCTAAAATCTTTAATTTTAAGTTTTCCCGCGTACTCAAGATGCGCAAAACTTTTACATGTAAGATTTTGTACTGAATTCATTATTAACAGAGCAATTTTAAATGTTAATGATAAAAACTACTTACGCACATATACACAAACACTTATCACTAAATGACAACATAAGCACCTTTACAGTTCTAATCTTGAACACGCGATTAAAATATTTCTAATTATCGCGAACTAAACTGACATTTTGTTTCTTCCGGCAAAATGGCGAAATCAATCGAACAGTGTTTGTAACCAAAAATAAATAATTTATTTACGAAATAGTCTACACTTTCTGCAGAAATGAGCCACTTACGTAAATAACTCACAGAAATAATTGAATATATTTATAATTAAATTACGTTGAAAACTCAAAAGAGCAAAACTATGTTAAAATTTTACCATTGAGACAGATTTTATAGGGATAATACGTACATCATAATATCATCAGATTATTATTATGCAGATGACATGTCAGGAGAGACACTCCCTCAAAGGTGTGGCTAGGTTACACTTCCGACTTTGCCACATCTTTTCACAGTAAAGGAGAGTGACACAGAGGGATGATACAATGCCAGCTTTAAAATTATGAGTTCGCAATTAAAGTAACATAAGTCATGCTTGAGATTGCCACAGGAAAATGTTTCATTGATACACTTTCCAACCATACTGTAATAGTACTAAGCAGCTGCCATGCTATGCCACAGGAAAATGTTTCATTGATACACTTTCCAACCACACTGTAATAGTACTAAGCAGCGCAGGGCACTAAGAAATAATGTCTCGTTCGGCGGTCTGTAAGTCCAGAGGCAGCCCTAGTCTTTACGGGGCCCTGAGCAATGACTCATCACGGGGCCCAACGAAATCACAATAACCAAAACCCCGATATATGTACAATTGTACATACACCAAATTTGGATGTGTGTATTTGTGTGCATTTTTTTTTTTACGCAAAGCCTCACTTCGGGTGAATGTGATCCCGACGAATTTTTATATTGGGAATTGAGGTATTGATTTGCAAGAAATAAAGTCGATGTAATAATTAGTAACTCAAAAATTACCTTTAACTAAATAAACAAGTACAGCTTTAGTAAGGCAAGTATTTTTGTGTACTTAAAAGCTAATTCTGCGAGTTTTCATGTGGCCAAAATGTTCAACCAAATTGTTATAATCAGTGATTCCGCCAGACCCTTCCTGTGGGGGTGTCAGCTCCCAAATTCTCGAAACGCTCCCCAATTTTTATTTTTTTATTTTTTTGCTGTCAAAAATCGAGATGAACCATGCAAAACTCCACTTACACACTCCTAACTTTTCACCCCCATACTGAAAATACTAGCGGAAACCCTGTCTACAGTAGATGCAACTACTTCGTATTCTATAGATAGAAGAGCGAGAGTAGATATCCTGTCTTGAGTCATGATGTACCTTGGATAGGCTAGGTCTTGATGAGCTTCAGCTTAGTAAAGCCCCTCTCGGCAGGAGTAACAGTAATGGGAATCCTGGTTATTATTCTCACATATCAGTGCAATATAATTGTTCGGGTAGATTTCACACAACCCGTTTTTTTTTTTTTTTTTTACTATGCACTTGTTTTAACACACATACACAACCGGAGAGCTCCTAAAACATGGCATCTACTCATTCAACTATGATCAACAAATTTCAATTTAAAAATAAAAAAATGCAGTAAACAAACACTATGATCAGTCATTTATTAGAATATGATAAAGAACAACAATTGCAGTATTTTAGGTGATTCCAGGCACTCAGCATTTTTTACCCAAAGCATGCTTCTCAATTCCGCTTCGTGACTGGTGTCTTCTTTCCATCTGCATTAGTTGGCAGCTCTAGTTATGTAGCGCGCGGAAAGGAAGGAACAAAAGAATTTACCAGCGCTCTCAACCAAGAAAAAACGGACGAAGACACACATACACGCTTTCTCTCACACAAACACACATAGAGAGAGAGGGAGAGGGAGAATGAAACTGTGACAGCACAGCAGACGAATTCTGCAGCTTGCGCGGAGGCATTATTTGAATTTGCGCCCGAAAAACTACAACCGTAGCGATTCCTGTTATCTTATTGGTTCCTGCAGTAGACAGTGACATGTTCCGAGTTGATATGTGAATCGGAACTCTCTCTCTTACATTAAAATCATTGACACTGTTTTGTTGCTAACGCAAGTTCTAAATTCATTAAAACCTTAGTTTCAGGGATTTCACGATTTAACCGTGCGTGCAATAAAAAAAAACCGTACCTGACCTTACCTAACCTCCAAGTGCCCTTGGTCACTAATTTTATTAAATTTCCTAATGCATATACGTATATATATGTAAGAGAAAAGTTATTTTTCGTAAAGAAAAAAAATAAACAAGACTAGACCAGGATTCGATCCAAGGTCCTTCGGATTAGCTTTCCGAAACTCTACCAGTACGCTAAATTCGCAACTGAATGAATATAAGCTGCTTCTTAAAACTTTTATTTGTCATTATATACAAGTAGCTACAACTAGCTAAGTATGACGTCATGACAATTTCTGTCAATACTGAAATGAGACACTCTACGTATTTCCAATTGCAGATCTTTCATATTTTCTGCCGTATATATGAATTTGAAGCGTTCTGGAATATTCTCCATCTTATCGTATTTTCTGTTTGTTTCTTACTTCATTCCTCTTTCACAAGTGAATCTTTTTGTCCGGAACCGGAACATGGAACAGGGAAGGAACGACTCTCAACAGTGACATCACGCAAAATATTTCAGCCAATGAAAATGTCGAATTAGATTGTGTTGTGTTTGCCTGGGCGTAAATTCAAATCATGCTGCGCGGAGGGATAGAGAACATGCGCACCACCTTCCGGATGCAATGATAAGCTTTTTCCATCTTCTCGCCTACTAAAGGATGGGAGAAAAGGGTAGTGACTTGATCGTTTCAACGTCCCAATCCCTATGATAATTGCTATTAGCAACGTAACTCGAACATGCAGTGGAGAGAAATCCTTTGTAGCGATTTAGACTTTCAAAGTGATGCGTGAAAATTACGCACCAAGACTAAAGTGCGAACTTGTTAAGTATTTTTTCCCTTCCTAAAAGGAAACTATGACTCTTTGAACACCGATGGGTAGAATATTATTACATATTCTATATTTTAGAGTGATTGTAATACAAATTAAATAATTTGAGAAAATGGTTGTTGCGCAACAAGTCAACATTGTCCACCAGCCGCTACTTATGAATTGTGTCCTAAAGATCGAACCTGCGTTCGGAACGGTTCCAGTCATGTGCATACACATGCAGAGCAACATATTTTTAGAAAGACACATATAATTTTTTTAAATTGAAACCGACATGTACTCAGCGAAACCTTCCTTCTTCTTCTGGACTACGACATAATTGAGGACATTGCCGGAAGACGTATGTGCCTTTTTCTCAGCAATCGCAATAAACGATGCGCCATGTTCTTTTCTACGTGTCCTGCAAGTTTCAAGTTAATATCTCTATTCGCTTGCTTGGTAGAAAGAAATATGTAGAAAAGTTTTCCCAAGTGAAAACTGTCGTCTTGCTTTCGGACCTTGCTAGAGACAAAACCTTAACTCAACAATGATCAAGTTTTGTTCATGGTTCAGCAATGTGTTTGATATAGAACTTCTTCACCTGTTTTCCGCCAGAGGTCAATCATTTACACAATGCAACAGAAACATTGGTCTCCTCAGATTACGCATAAAAACAAGTGAATTAACCCGTCACAGGGAAAAATACATTATTTTCGATTGAAAGTGAATGGAAGAAAGTAGTTCCATAGCTAGAACGATGCCGAAAATGTTTTTGAGTGGCCATTTTGAATCCAAGATGGCGACTTTTTCAAAATCTTGTAGTATTTTCCTAAACTACTGTTGATAATACACCTTCATACCACATTTCGTATATCTAGCTTAAACGGAGTTAAAAATGAACTTTTGAGGTTCGCCATTTTGGATCCAAGATGCCTTCTTTGAAGGCATTTTGTAATATTTTCGTAATTTACTGGTAATGATGTACAGTCATACCAAATTTCGTTTCTTTTATCTCCAGCTGTTTAGAATGTGTATTCTATAAAAAAATATTTCGGCTGCCATTTTGGATCCAAGATGGCGACTTTTTCAACGTTTTGTAATATTTTCTTAATCTACTGGTGACGATGTACCGTCGTACCAAATTTCGTTTTTCTAGCTCCAGCTGTTTAGGCTTATACTGGATTTCCAAAACCTTGATTTGCGAGATACTAGATCTTGTCGAATGATATTTTTTTTTCTACAGTATCAAGAACGAAGAGATTAGTGTAAATATGTGTTGAAATAATTTAACAAAACTATTGTTATTGTCATTTTCAATATTATTTTTTATTAAATACTGTGCTTAGAATTGTTTGTGCTTTCTTTCTCTACCTGATCATGAAATATTTCATTGCCGGAAAAAGGGCACGTAACATGCATACATAATTTTCAGCATATCATCATGCAAACTTTGAATTCTATCAGGTTAGTTAACAGTTTTCAAACCTGATTGTATGCTGTTTATACAAGTGTCATGGACCTAAATGTTATTTAAAAAAACTTTCTATTAACATTGAACCTAGACGTACCCCATCTTAGCAGAAGTTTCCCAAGGTTCTGTTCTGGCGCCCATCCTCTACAACCTATACACAGCTGACGTTTATGTTCATCCTCACACAAAAATAACGACTTTTGCTGATGACATTGCTATTTTTGCTTCTTCTCGCAGCATTGAACGTGCACTACGTTACGCCCAACTGCACCTGAACCAAATTGAAGAGTTGACATCCAAATCGAGACTCAAGTTTAATGCAGATAAAACCACCGTAAAGTGCCAAGTATTTGGGTGTCGAATTGGACCGCCGCCTTACCTTCCACACTCATCTTCAGCATACAGCGGCCCTCAACTGATCTACCTCGCTCCTGCTAGGCACCATGCTGCTCACTCACACCACGTCCTCCTGAGAGCTGCACGATTACTCACCGGACATCCCAGGAATATCAGCACCCGTCAACTGCACGAAGATCTCGATATTCCAATGCTCCACGATGTAATTGATTCGCATTGTCGATCCTTCTGACTAAGAATGTCTCACTCACTATACGAAGTTCTGCACACTCTGGGCACTGCTCACCCTCCACGACGCACCCACGAAATGCCTCACCCCACATAAGTAAGTGCATCTACTATTCTTTCTTGAAGGAACCTTTCGCCATCTAGCCTCACTGATTTCCTTGTAACATCCTAGCCTCGCTGGAGTTAGCCTCGAGGAGTTTAACATCCAACACCTTGACAACTCATTTATCCTCACCTTTCACTTCATTCCCTACATGGGTAGCGACAGTGGCTCACCTATCACCTCATATACGTCTACAATTTCTTCAACCCCCCTTCACATTGAAACCATTCGCATTTTGCCAAAGCCCGACATTTCTAAACCTCATTCCGTCATGATCCTCCTCCTCATTCTCCGAACCTTAAATCTTTACCAGCTGTTTACCGAAAACGCGTTTTTGATCTATGTGCCCTCCGGCAATGTCCTCAATTATTGTTTTCAGTTTGAACATTGCTACCTATTCAACTTCATTTCCCTAATCTTTAAAGAATTAGTTAAGCAATTCTCTGTATAAAAATAATTAAAATTTTATATCTCTGTTTTTACGCAGCCACGCATAATTCAGTTTATTTTGAATCTGTTACTTTCGAGTAACACAAATCTTCCCTCAAAATTTCTTACTCCGATTCCCAATACTTGAACTTTCAAGTTAAAACGCAATCCCACTTCACCATTCTCGTTTAACCTTTCCTTTTCTTTCGTGTGTGTGTGATGAATAGGAAGATCTTCAACATTTTCAGATTCCATAATCCAACCGTACAAATACATGAGGACGATCAGACGTTAATGTGTTTGGAATATTGTCCAAGTTATGTCAACTGAATTCAAACGAGTCTCAATTCTTTCCTGTTTCATTCATAATCATTAATAAGTCTGTGACATTCCCTTATTATCATTTCTAATAAAACAGCTACACACTTTGTATTTATGGGTCGTTTTAGTAACCAAGAATCTTACCCTATCTCGTTTCCATTAAGATTTTGTTTTGTTCCTTCAAATTTCACAAAGTTGATTCCCAGCCGGGACTCAAACGTGCAAATCTACTGTGGCACCTGTAACCACTTGACCACTACGGTCGTCTATTACGCAATACTGCACTGTTTACATGATTAATCATCGCCAACCATGTTTGCAATGACATCCTCTATATTGATAACAAATAAATCAATAGTTCGTTAAGCGTATGGCAGTTCGTAGAATAACTCTGGCTCATGTTGGTTTTGCGGGGCCGCGGAGGGTCAGTTGGTTGAGCCTTCACCTCTTTTGCTATGTGAACTTTGTGGTGGACAAATTCACGCATGCGTGATTTTTTTTCGGGTGCTCCCGTTTCCTCCCTCTTTCTTCATTCCACCAATTCATCCCATCATCATCCATACAGCCTGAGCAATAGTTGCCCAAAGGCCTTAAAAATAAATTCTAAATTCTAAAATTCCTGTTGGTTATGCAACCACGCATTGTTTGGCAAATGGAATCTATTTGAGATGTCGACTAGCGCAAACGAATTATTGTTACCTGCTGGAAAGTCGTCAAGTTCATGCATGTTCGGCCTAACCTTGCTTCAGAGTCTTCCTGGGAATCCCTTAGTTCCTTTGGGGAATCCCTTGCGCTGCCGTCGCACGATATCGAAATATGCATATTTCGATAGAACAAGTTGGAAATCTTTGAGGGTACCTTGACCTCGCAGTTCTACTGTTAATGGTATTGGAAATATCAAGTTCTAAAGTTCATTTTCGCACGTTTACGGCAGTCTGTGACTCCGAAACTGAGCGACATTCGACAGATTACAAAGATACATTTTTACCTTTTTTTGATTAGAACTTTCGTTTCTAGAGTTTTGACAATGAGTTTTTGTGCACACACACACACACACACACACACACACCTATAGTTTGCAGTGTGA
>JAGDQP010035142.1:3864-15046 GCA_022664845.1 Lepisma saccharinum
ATATCTGTAATTGTTTGTTCTACCATTTGTCATCATTGTCTATTCGTGTTTCGTCTCTGTCTCTGCGTTCAAAAGACAAAAAAGAAATGAAATGTAAATATATGCGTAATTTGTGTGTTAGGTAAGTCACGACTTAAAAAAAACATTTTATCTTTCATCTTACTTCTTCCCTGCTGGGGAGTCTGGGTGTACTTAATTCCATTGCTTATATTAGATCATATAAGTGTTTCGTAAAACAAAAAAAAAGTGGAAGGAGGTATCATCCATGCATGTGTGTTTGTGTTCTTGCTTATTAATATGCGTACATTCTCTTCTTCGTTATTACTTCCATTACAGGGCTTCAAGTGTATTGCTGTGTACTGAATCTAATTTGGATAAAATAGCCCAAACTACTATAAGACCTGTGCTTTCATCTGGTGGGGGAGGAAAAGAACTACAAAAAAGAAAGAAAAAGAAATTGTAAGAAAAAAACATTAAAATGTAAAAGAATTGCAAACTGATTGTATATTAAACTGTCGTTTCTTTGTTTTGTGATCTTTTCTTTTTCTTTCTACATCTTTTTTGTTTGTTTGTGTGTATGTTTGTGAAATAACTAAGCATGGCAACAGATTAAACTGTTTTTCCGATTGTTGTCTGTCATCTGGATCTTTTGGACACTTTTTAGAATAATCCTTGGCGAACTTGTGCATAGCTTCACACAGTAACAAGGGCAGGCGTTCGATATCCGCGTGGAATACGGGAATCAGTATATTCACAGAATATAAGCAAATAAAATATAAAATAAAATATATTACTGTATGGTATACATACTGAATTCCATGTTTTTAATTTACAAACAATGTTCTTGTCCTAATTTAACGCAATCTTATGTTATTTAGGAATAAATACGGTAACGCTTTACTCTCATTCTGTTACTAAGTGTACAAAAGTGTTATCTCACATATATTGCACTAATGAATTGACAACTGTGTAGTAATTTACAATAATGATTGGATCGTAACTTAGCTATTAGTGCTGTATTATTCATTGAACACAGGCAATAGTGTTGGAGGACAAGTATTTAGTAGTATTTAATTATGACTTGGAGTAAGATATAGTGTTTTCTGGGTTATTCATTAAATATAGGATGCAATTATATCACTTTTATACCAAAAATATGTTTTTTTAAACCACTAAACAATTGTCTAGTATACCCTATCATATACCCAAACAAGGAATGTGTACTAGTGGATACTTTGTACTGTGACGATAGGGGAGAAAAATCCAATGTAAATGTAGAACTGTTATTAATTCTTAATCTATTTCATAATTAATTGATAATATTGTACAGAAATAATGACGTTCTTTGTATATAAAATCAAATACTATGTTCCTATTAAAAATAGTACATACATTCAAGGTATTTATGTAATGTATATTGCTTAAAATGTCTCCCATTGTGTTATGGAGACCCGCTGGATATGCCAGAGTCATATTCTGTACTTAAGGATTTTAAAAGAGCAAAATGTGTCCCATGATTTTTGGAAAACACTGTATATATTCCTGAGTAAGTGTGTGTATTCCTACTGTAGTCACGCTGGGACACCGCATTGTGTTGAATTAAAACAGTTATTTTTTACTGTGTAGTATATTCGAAAAATGTATTAATGAAGTTTTTCCAGGGGTGGTACCACACCAGACAAATGCCGGGATGGTACCTACAAACTAGACCCTGGCCGGCTATCTTCTAACATATTCTCCTCTACCCTATTCCGGACTGAGTCTGAGATGCAAAAGAGACATAAATAAATTCAAAATTCTATTCCAAACATGAGAACAGCGCTGTCGATTAGTGCAATAATTAAACGTTTGTCGTTTAAAATGCCTATTTTAAACGATTTAATATACAAACTTGTTTAATGCGTTTAATTGTAGCGCGCGTGTACCCTGGTTAGTTGAGGAATGTGAGAAGGAATCAATCCCGGCCTTAAGAAAGGTATAATTCCATCATCTGATGAGACAATGCGCAACCGAAGAAAGCATCAGTGAGGATGGTCGACTTGAGCACAGTTCGTGCTCACTCAACCTAAACATTGTTGCTTAGTTGTTAGAGACGTAAGCCACTAAACCACTCCTGCTGACTGCGTCCCAACGTAGCAGAGCTGAAACTTGTCACTGGATCAATCGGGTCATTCGGGTAAAGTTTTGCACCGGGTCACCAGGTATAGGTTTCGGACCCAACCTGACCCAGTTTATAGCCGGTAACAAGGAGGACAGAGCAGAATTTTAAATTATTTCCTTGTGTTTGAACCAGGTATTCCGGCAGGTTTTTCGGTTTTGGGGTGTAAAGTCAAAACTGGGAGAGAGTAAGCGAAGTTTCGCAGGGTTGGCCAGGACCTGGCCAAACCTAATTTGCCTGGTGGGACTGATTTAAAAAAACGGATAAACCTCAGTCGGGATGGTTGACCGCTAGGATCAATCCCAGGATTACCTAAATGCTAAGCCAATATTCTATCGCTGAGCCACGGCCGCTTGGTGAGACTTACATGTGTGTTTGGTACGCCTGGAACCCTGGGAAGTAAGGGCGGTCGAACCACCTCACTTCGGGTGATAGGTCAAGAATATGTGGAGTGCCAGTGCCGTTCATAGCGCGTACGCATTGCGCAGGAGATACTTTTACCTTACCTAATTATTCTTATTATTATTTCAAGCAGAAAGTTGTTTGATCCCCTTAATTGTAATCCTGTGCACGCTACTGCAATAAGTAGGAACCTGTCGACAATCTTTTTTTTTTTTTTTGCGTTGATTTCGTTTCATTTTGTATACTTGTTTGCACTTGTGAGAAAAACAATGAATGAAATAGAAATACCCTGGAATCACGAAACCTCGAAAGAAGAGGCCTCTTGTGATCTTTAGAACTTCAATTGGGCTGAAACATGTTGAGCTAAGGAAGATTGTAGTAGCATTCCTAAAATTAAAATGCATACAACTGATAGTTTTTTTTTAATGCTGCGTACTTCCTCTGCGTACAAAAATATTCTTACCGATAAAGGAGTTTTGTTCAGAGAATCTTGAAAAGTATCTTCTCATCTACTGTAATAGATCTAACCGTAGCAACGAACAGAATTAATATAATGTGTGAGTGAAAGAAGGTTGGTTGATAGCGAAGATATCAAAATTGTGTATAGTCTGCAGAAAAATTAGTAGTTTACATCAGCTGTATATATATATTTTAATACTTACTTATCTTTTAGTGCATATTTAAGAGAATATTTTTGCAATTTTTACAGAATATTTGAGTACATATTTTAGCTGTTTTCCGTGCATATCGATCCGCCCTCTAGTGATAACGTATGGGGTAAACCTACCTAACTTGGTGATACGAGACATATTATTCTTCACAGAGTAAAATATGCGTTATAGATAGAGATACATCGGTGCTCAAGAGATGGTAGGAATATAGGAATGTGATGAAAAAAATAGTTTAAATTTGAATACCATATGACTTCCCTTGCAGCTAAGAGAACCATAATAATCGAAAGTATGGTGGACCCCAATAAGAGAGTCCTAAGGTTTTCTAATAAGAGTTAGCCTCTATGTGCGTATAATGATGTAAGAACAATTGTAAATTTTATATTTTTGGGCCATTATAGTAACTAATGACAAGTCCGTCTCGAGTCCGTTAGCTTTTTAAGTCTCTAAAATCCACAAACATCCATCCATACCCCAGCCGGTGTTCGAACCCGGGACCTTCGAATCGCTGGCTTAGCGCCTCAAACCGCACGAACGTATAACTAAATAAGGAAAATATAGAACAAAGTTTGAAAATTCGTGTATTAATTAGTTGCAGAACCCAAAGTATTATATTGGAAGTTTTAATCACTTATCCTGCTTGTGTAATTGCACATCGCTTTAAAAATATTTAAATGCACCTAATCCTTAAATTTAAGAAATGTTTATATTCCAAGGCAATTTGTAATATTCATTTAGTGTTTCATTTGCATTAACTTCTGAATTTTCCTAATTTTGCCAAGAGTAATTTGATGAAAATACGGTTTTCTTATTTAGAATATTTTCGAAAATTGCTTAATTTCGTTAGAAAACCCAAATATGAACATTTAACTAAATTTGAGTTGATTTATTTTGTAAATAAAATGAATAAATGAAATAAAGGAACCAAAGTGTGCACAAAGTACTTCTGATCACTCATTTACAAGCAGTTTAGAAAAGCGTTTCTTATTTGGTTACTTTACCTTCTACGAAGTCATTTAATGTTGTTACTATAAACTAAGAAAACTGAGTTTCTAAAACAAAATAGAATTGTCAAATTTATAACAACATTAATTGTACATGAACTCCAGATCTTCGTCCATAGCAGTAATGGCTTCTTATCTTTGGGAAATCTAAGGAATTTACAAGCTTCACGTAAAACATGTTGTCAAACGCAAAGCATACCTTAATTGTACGCTATGAATAACTGTAAAGTATTAAAAAGTTATAGATACCTTAGGAAATTTGTTTTCTCTTCCTCACCCATACTAAATTCATACACAACTCCGTTTGTATAAAGCCAGTCAACCTGCTTGCTAGGATACCACAACGAAAATGACGTTCACTTCAACACCGTATAGATACACACACTACAAATTAAGCCTATTGGTTCAAAATCGTCAGTCTGACAGCTATATCCTCTGTTATGGTTTTCCTGGTCAGACACGAGCTTTCATGTATATTTTACACAAAGACTGCATGTGAGATGAAAAATTTCTTCTGGAGTATATTTCAAACGATCTTCCTCTTTACACTGTAGCACGAACTTTTATTATAAAATCATACTTGTTTATTGCGTAGTTTTTCTAATTAATAGAGGTATTCTTGTAACTGTAATAGAAGTATTTTTCTACGTCACTCCCAACGTTCATTTACCATTACCTTGCGTAAGTTCAGTAGCCCCATAATATACTGACGAATGAAGGACACGGTTAACGCCATACCCTTTAAATAGAAATGAAATAAAGTCAGCTATATTTAAACTGTCCGAAGATCATTATGTACACGTGCAACTTCTATAGAAAAAATATAGCAGACCTGTTAACCTAGAGAATTGTGAATGAGCGAGGTTTGCGAACCTGGAAGGAGAATATGTGGGAGCTTGCAAACTAAAAACATGCCAAAAAGTTCAACCACAAAACACAGACATTAAACCTTCTAAACCACATAATCTCTCACGCATTTTGCGTGACAGTTGACAGGTCTGCTACATATCGTTGATAACCTTCACTACCACAATAAAGGAAGTATTATGCAACTGCATTGTCACGGTATTTTTGTTAATTAACAAGTGTACTTAAGGTAGTCATTACATGAATCATTTATTACAGTGTCAGATAGTAATGCGAACTTGTTCATAATTCTTGCAAGGTGAAAACCAAGCAAGTATTTTTATTTGAACAGAAACCTTGTATGTGGTAAAAAGTTAAAAAATATACAGAAAAATTTTGCTTTTTCCCGACCTGTATAGATTCTTTCTCGTACTGCACAATTTAAATAAGAGGTTTAAATAACAATTTAAATTTAAATAATTACCTTCATGGTCGGCACCTTGAAATCGACCATGATGAGCAATAAAACTTAACAGGTAGCGCCTGCAGTCAGTACTCATTAATATATTTTTTCTATTCCTTTACAAGTATCAAACATGAACAAGTTAAATAATGGTTTTATAACAAAAACCAAAGCGCCCGTGTGTAATACCAAATGTTCCTTTAAGAATTAACCCTTTTTTTTAACGTTATAGTTTTCCCCACTCTTTCAGACGATGAAGAATCTAACGGTGTATCGATCATCTATGTCTGACTTGTACTTCCTGAGAACTAGGGGGCACAGACGCGATTTAAAAGGATCTGCCACCTTTGGAATCAAAGTGATACTTTCCCCAATATTTTCAGACCACGGCAAATCCAACGGTATACGACTATTGCTCATGTCTGTCTGACTTGTAGTTCCTGAGATCTAGGGTGGAAGCTAAGCGATTTAAAAGAACCTTCCCTATTTAGAGTCAAGGTGATAGTTTCCTCCAGCCTTTCAGACCACGATGACTCCAACGGTGTACATCTTTGTCTGACTTGTAGTTCCTGATATCTAGGGGGTACAGACGGACAGACAGTATGAACTATATGTTTTCCCCGTATATACAGGTGCACTAAAAAGGTGTTTCCAGACATTTCGTTCACTTTGTACTGACAGAAGATGAATTTTTGATCGTAGATATATCGCAAATTAATTATTTCGAATGGCTGAATTGAACTGAATTTATTTACCGGTTTTTAGGTCGGGATAGAGTAGGGAACGGGAAAGAATGTGGGAAGGTGTCGGTCTAACTTGAATGTACACATCCGGAGGTCCTGCTCTGACTGAGGAAAAGAAAAACCCTAGAAAAAGAATCATGATGGTCGTCAAAGGTATCGAGCCAGGAGCTCCTGAATGCGAAGCCATCGGTCTACTACAGCCACTCGATGTCTTGAGTGATCAAAAGTTTTCAAGAGCACATAGCTTTGGCATTCTAAAAACATGATGGAAGATAGAAAAAGTATCATTTTTATCTGCCCCATCAGAATATTGCTTGTCGTTTTCATTATTGTATATTATAGAGCCCATTTCAAATATCTAATGATTGTACATTAAATACAATTTGTTCACTTTCTCGCAACTTGGTGGTATATGTTCCTCTTTACAGTAACAATTTTGGACATTTTAGCACACTTTTCTCGAGCGTGAAACACACCAAGCTCATTCTATACGCTAAGAACCATATAAAACAAGTTAGCGATTTTACTAACAATCGCAAAGGCTCACGTGTAACTATGATTATATCAGGCACAAGGATATGAGGTGATGGAAGGACTAGCCTATATGGCAATATATAAAGATAAAAAAATGGGATCGGCCTGGGTAATCATGACGTCTAACACGTCCGAGATATTCGTATTCAAATTACGGTTGGAGTATGCATGTTTGTGGATTTAAAACCTTCACTGGACGTGTCGAGTTCAACAGCTACTAAAATGGCCTGAACAAAATTAAGTTCATGAAAGCTTAACAAGAAAATAGAAATACGTTACTTACATGCACAAATACATATATTTACATCTCTCATCTCATAAAGATTTGATAATATGGTAGAAACTGCAGAAGCACATGTACGAACAGAACATGTTGACATTTTACACTTTCCTGACGATTTTCCATAATGTAATATTTTCTTCGTTTCTTTCTCGTCATGTATGCAGCGCTCGAAGTGGTAGGCACGGGGGGGAGGGGGGTAAGCCATGCCATTACCTTTTTATTTTGGATTTGGGGTGTCCCTACCTTTATATTAATGGGACTTCATTACCTTTACTTTCAAGAGACAAGCGCCACCACTAGGGGTAAGCGTATCGTAATGAGATAGAAACTGTATCAATAAGTGTTTATGTCAACACAAGCAGCAGACGACAGTAAACTCTGGCGGTGGAACAAAGAAGCAATAAGACACCTCCAGAAGAAAAAGAAGAAACCATTATAAAAAGGACCAACAACAGGAGTCCTGAATCACTATCTTTACAGTGTTCACTTCTCCCTCTATAATCCTGGGACCTGGTACGGGGTCCGAACCTAGTAGCAAACAACCAACTATACCTGGGACTTGGTACGGAGTCCGTCACAAATCAAACATACAAAGAGAAGTGATCCACTTAGATATCCAGCGTCAAAAGGCACGATTCCGAGATAAACCCTAGTTATACTTATAAATCGGACTAAGTGAAATATTATTGTACTGTACATATATTGGAAACTTTTATAATAAATTGGTGTTGGGAAAATACAAATTAAGTCTAGTTCTATTCACAGTGATCCTTAGAATTCGATCTAGCTCTACCTGAATTTATATGACCTGCAACGGATCATAACAGTATCCTTACTTTTCTACTCCACTTCTCCAAGCGTTCCTTTACCTTTTCTAATCCACTTCGAGCACTGCATGTATGTATTTATTTATGTCTTACAATTGAGGAGTTGAACGGGAGAACGGTTTAACCCAAGGAATATATGTGCCAAATTTCGTTCGAATCCGTCAAGAAGTATAGAATTGTATAGGCGTTCAAACTTCAAACAAACACACAACCTAACATTGAATTTTATATGAGGGGGGACCCAAAAGAAACCGGAATCGTTCTCTATGGGCGGATCCGTTGTAGTACATGCCGTTTCTTCAGTGTCTGTCTGTCTGCTTTTGGAATTTCCATCCGCTAAACGCAAATACACCACAAAGACAATAAAAATAAAGTATGAACTTTCTTGACCAAGATTGTCAGGAAGTATTTATTGAACGCAGAATTCCTGTCAATACAAGAATTCAAAATTATCCTGACTTGCTTTTATAGGACATATTAGAATCCACATTCTGGACCAGCTATAGTAATGTCAAGGTGCTACACATGGTTCAAACTTGTCATTCATCCAGATCCAACGAATATAGCTATCTCTTCTACGTCTAAGTAATCGTACAGCCAAGACCTTGAGCTTGGAAAAGAAATTGCCTTCACCATAACAAAGCAAAATGTGAGTATTGTTTCAATAGAAAAAAACAGAACGAACAATTTTACTACGGCGTGAGTCAGAGTTTGAAGTCATGAGGTTTGCGTTTGCGTAGCAAATTCTATGCATAGGGAAATTTCTTTTAATGAGGGTTGACCTTCTGCAATAAATATTTTAAAAAAAAAAGATTGTGCGAAGCTTTGGTTAATTTCTCATATGATCTACTATCTTTCCATAATTAGCTTTCATAAGTTTATAACCTGCACACTAACAATTGTTTGAATTATTAGTAAGTTAAAAAAAAACTTTGAAGCTGACTCAAGCATTTAAATTTAAAAACACACGCATATTAATCTCACAATGCCAGAGGATTATCATAATGCATACTGAGAATTATCACAGAAGTTTCAGCCTTCAGGAACAAAAGCGCTGTTGAATAATCACTTATGCAGGAAATGCAAGGTCAACTATTTACATTTACAACTTGACTGCCTTCAACTTTACAATCTACCACATTCTTACGCAAAGAAACTTCACTTAAAATAAATACCACTTAACTCATTGAATAACTATAAATATTCTGTAAAGATATGAGCACGTTACGAGAGTAATATAATCACAGCAAAAACAAAGATTTTCAGCTGAAGAAAACAAATGCACATACCCAAATACAAGGAACTGATCGGCCTATGTCATGGATGCGTAAAAACAAAATCAATTCAACAACGAATTGATCGCTGTAGAAGGATATAGCGTCCTGGGCGTTCTGGTTTGGTCAGTCATTATCTCTAAATCTGTGCTAATTTCGTATTGGAATTGATAAATTGTGGTATGGCCCACCCAGTGGGTATTCGATTGAATTATTATTAACTTAAGAAACGAACCGATGAGTTTCTAAGGAAGAAAATTATAGATTCTTATGAAATGCGCTCCAAACCAGTCCGAGACCATTCAGTGGGTGACATCGCTAGCAGAAATTGAGTAAATTCAACTTTTGAACAAAAAGAAACCTTTTAAACAGTGATGCCAGTATTACGTAGTTCCATATCTTAGCAAGTGGAATAGTGGTAACCACACAACAGTAGAGCTGAAAAAAGTGACCTGGATATAGGTGAACTGGTCCGAAACTTGAAACGAATTATCCGATTGATTCGGTCTTGACCCGAATGTCACGACTGACTCGGTAAGGCACCCTTGAGCCAGATACGGTGACCCGATGACCGAATCTTGATCCAGTTATCCAATTTGATCCAACGATTCTGTCTTAACTCTATTTGACCTGGTCTTGTTCCCGTGGAATGAATCAATCAATATTTTCATTTGATGAGATTCACAAATTCTTTCATAACAGCTTTTCCGACGGGATAGTTATTTCGACACCTCCGGGGATATTTTCCGTTGTTCCGAGCCCCGCGGGAAAACTGGTACTCGAGTAGGGGTGTTCGGAAGTCCAAAGTCAATTCCGAAAATCGGAATTACTTGGATTCCTTAATTTCTCGACATTTCGCAATTCCGATTTACCGGAATTTCGACTTTCCCAAATTCCGACATTTCGGAATTCCCAGAGCCGTGGTGGCTCATTGGTAAAGGGTTCAGCTCTAGCGCTTGAGGTCGTCGCTTCGATCCCTCATCGTGTCATGTGGGTTTTGTGGTGGACAAACACCGTGTACGTGAGTTTTCTCCGTGCTCTTCTGTTTCCTCCTATTTTCTCCATTCCTCCAATCATCCCAACATCTCCCACCAGGTCTGTGCCAAATTTGCCTAAAGCCTTTATACTAAAGGTCTTACGCTGTTAAGAAATTGAGAAAAAAATATCAAACTGTCTCTAACTGAATGCTACTCAATTTTGAGCAAGTGGTAGTTAGTGCTCAATAATGAAAAAAACCTTTTCCCTAGTATGAAACATTTCTTCATTTTATGAGAAAAGCTTTCTCATTTTTTAGTACAATCACTTGCTCAAAATTGAATAAAAAGTTAGTCGGAGCCAGTTTGAGATTTTTCTGCTCAATTTTCAATAAAGTGTTTTTAATGCTGTACAAATTAAATTCAAATTCATAATTTGGAATTCCGATTTTCCGAAATTCTGAAATAGAATTTGATCACAATAATTTGAATTTTATTTATGACTTTTAGGCATTTCAGGCTCAGGTGTTCATCGTAAGAATTCCTTACACTGCATTACACCATATCTAGCAGGTTAAAATTGTTGTGAAATTAACGTTTCTTGTCGATCTGTCTGCTGGTGGTGAACCGTTCTTTGGTGATGCTCGACATTCGAAAATTCCGGTTTTCCGACTTTTCGAAATTCCGACATTCCAAAATTCCAGTTTTCCGACTTTTCGAAATTCCGAATTTTCGACTTTCCGGAATTCCGATCTTTCGAATTTCAGAGATTTCGACTTTCTAAAATTCCGAATTTCCGAAATTCCAGAATCACAGAAATTATCATTCCGATTCCCGATTTCCATTTCGGAATGTTCCGGAATTCCGAACATCCCTATACTGGAGGTCCCACTACGTTTCCAAGCAACCAACTTACCAGCGTTGTCAAACTATTTTTAAACCTTATTTGACAAAATAGCAACTTACTGTGTGTGTTCCCACCCCCAGGAGCCCCATTTTCAGT
>JAGDQP010035143.1:0-19739 GCA_022664845.1 Lepisma saccharinum
AACTGAGCTAAAGTCGTTTCCAGAAAGTGCTCAAAGGTGTTCAAAAAGTGTTAAAAAAGTGTTGTTTTTTTTACAGTGTACCAGGACCGAGAGAAAAAATGAAAACCCTTAGTCTGCATGGAAAGGTACTGGGAATATGAACTCGGGTCCTCCAGATTACTAGGCTAGTACTATACCGACTGCTCCATGAGAACAACTTTTTTTTACATTCGTTTCTTTAGTTCACAATGGTTCGTGGTGTCCTCAAATCTGGCAACGTTAATTTAACTCATCATTCAATGATGAAAATTTGCATAGCAACGTAAGTCGGGTGACAATACAATATTCTATTGTTAGTTTCATGTATTTTTATATATTTTAAAAGCTTATTTTAATATTTTTTAAATATTGACTTCTTTATCCTAAAATAAATACTAGCCTGCAACGACCTAGAGTTTTGACTGGTTGCTGAACACTTAAGGATTTGAGTCTCAAAATATTAGCTTGAGAAAGTATCCGAACAGCGAAATAATTCGAAATTTTTTTTTCTTAAACAGTTCGTACTAAAAAGTAAAAAATAATTTTGTTTATGCATGACTAAAAAGGAAAGCATGGGGCGCACCAATTCAAGAATTTATAAAGTGACTATACGAGAGCGCGCCCGATGCTTTTCTTTTTAGTCATGCATAAACAAAAAAATTTTTTTTTTTACTTTTTAGGACGCATTGTTTAAGAAAAGAATGTCTTTAAAAACTTTTTTTTATTATTATAATATTTCATAATGAATTTCTGAACAAGGAATCCTATATTATTCACAAAAGACAAATCTTTAGCTAAGCGTGTTTTCGTGAAAGTAAGATTTTTATTTTTATGGAGTGGCAACGTCTTTCCACTGCCAACATTCACTAAACAGTTAGAGGCACGTGGTCCTAACTCTATATTAAGCACTGTACAGTCAGCCCCAAAAGTTTGTACCCAGTCATGAAACTTCTCCAAATAACTTTGGCATGGATACACTAATTTGTGTACAGTTTTCTGTAACTTAAAGAAAAAGTGATTACAAAGAACTGTACTTAATCGGTTCATTCATTCCAAAGTTATTCAGAAAAGGAATTTCACGACTGGGTACAAACTTTTGCCGCTGACTTTACATTTGATCCATTTGTTCTTATAAACACAGGAATAACGAAACCATTAAAACAGCATCTAGGATAACCTAATTAATCAAACAATGAGATCAAATAATAAGCGTAAGGAATACAAATACAATTTTGTTCCTTAATAACACTTCTCTTCATTATACATTAGTTCATCCTTTTATTTCTTAAATTTCTGAAGATTTTAATCAGTTATATTTCTATCATTTCTACTTTAAATCAGTTTAAAAATAGGAAAAGAGGTTGCCAATACGAACCTACAAATAAAAAACTTACTCTCAAATGTCTATCGGCCTCAGCCAAAGTTGCTTAAAGGCCTGAAAAATTAAATCCAAGATCCAGAAGTGATTGGTAGAAATATATCAGAGATTTTACGTTGCATAGTGCTTATAATATTTTGGCAGATTATTAGTAATGGAAAAATTAATGCAAGATTGTTTCTTAAAATATTAACAGAAGGACACACTAATAGTCATATCGCCGGTTGTGATATGGAACTAACAATACTAGAAAAAAATACTGGCTGATCAAGCAAATTATTATTTAATTATTTCTAACTTTAGATAAGTCTTGAATTTACCGCTATGATCTTAAACAAAAATTTCAAATCAAAGAATGAAAATTTCAGTGGTCTCCAACTGGAATGGAATTATAGCCGTCTGAACGGATGATATTCAATGGCTATTAAATTCAACACAGGAACTACTAATACTCATTGACTTTATTAAAATGTTTCGTAATAACAGCTGTTAATTTGATTTCGAAGTTGTATAAGAAGCAGTTATAGAGAATTGATGCATTTAATTTTAATTTATTATAATTTGTATGTCCTTTACGCAACTAAGGCTCAGGACAGGATAGCAAAGAGAAAAGGATGTGTGAGGAGGACCTAATTTGAAGGTATCATCCAGGTGTTTGTTTGCCTGGTGCGACTGAGAAAAAAACCCTGGAAGAACCTCAGCCAGGATGGTCAGCCGCTAGGATTAAACTCAAAAGCTCCTGAATGTGAAGCAAATTTATACAACTTAGCTTCAACTGCTCGGTAATTTATGTATTTAACTTAATTTAATATTTACAAGAACTATATCACATTTGAAAATAATAAAAAAAAAAATTAAAAAGTAAATCATATAGTTATTTTAATAATATTACACTTTAATGTTTTCTTTCTCAAACTTCCAATTAAGTAAACAGTCAGTCCGTTTTTTTAAAAAAATAATACCTTTGTATTTTAGTATAACAATTAGTAAACTTTATACAAAATTTTAAACCTTAGTTTAATAGTGGTTGAATATACACCCAGTTACAAAGCAATACATCTTTCATTCCAATTGTTTACTGAAAGATCACGTGAACAATTTTATTGAAAATATAATTGAAAAAAAAAATGAGGAGGAACAAAAATGAATACAACAAACTAAGGAAGATAAGCCTAATCTGAAGCAAAGCGTAAGATCATGGCTAATCATGATTTAGTGCAAGTACATGATTAAGGAGAAAGGAGGGAAACTTTGGAGTTCCCACCTCTTTCGGAAGAACAGTTCTAATGATGATAACAAGAAGATTTGAAAAAAAAAAAACGTTAAATTTTCCAAACGAAGCTGGAAGTTTACTGTTAGGTATAAGAAAATGTACAATTTGAAATACAGTGACATTGATTTCTATAGAAACTCAGAAGAATTAAGAATAAAGTAAACCTGAATACATGTCACCATGGATTGTGCAATCATATTACAAAGAAAAAAATTGTCTCAAATTATAATATGTGCTGACATGAAATATTTCCAATAATTCTTGTAGGGACATCAAGCGGCCGTGGCTCAGTTGATAGAACATTGGCTTCACATTCAAAAATGTCTGGCTTTGAACCCAGAAGTCGCCCATCGAGACAGATTTGTCCAGTTTTTCTTTTCTTTAATTACACTAGACTAATGGTGGGATAGTATCTTCAAACTTAGCCCTGGTCAAACATCCTTCCCACATCTCTCTCCCCCTTTATCTATTCGGGACTAAGTAATAGATGTCTAAAGAACTAAAGCAGTTAAACTCAATCCTTGTACGTACAGTATACACGAGCTGTTTAACCGATAGAACTGGTATAGTATTTGCACTCTAAAACGAAAATATGATCATTCGTTTGATACCGCAGTGAAGTGAGATTTCAGTAAAAGTGCAGTGTACTACATTTAAAACGAATTTTCTGGTAAACCCCTGATTACGTGTTTACTTCTCACACAGGGAAGTAAATGCTGTCTCAGTTTCCCAATCATTTCGGAACCAAAATCCTCTGGAACCAACTCTACTATCTCCACATCTCGGTTCTCAACTCCAACAGACCATCACATATATCCCCCCCACCCCATCTACACACACACACACATAGAAAGAGAAAAGCAGAGCGAGAGAGACGAAGTGAACCTAGACGCGTGGAGCAAAGAAACGTAACGCTAACAGAGTTTCCTCTGCCTCTTGCTAGTAGCAGGACTGGACGAGGGTCGAAGCATCTAAAAGCAAAATAAGAAATCGATTTTTGTGCGTTTGTGTGTGTGTGTTTGTGTTTCGTTTTTGTTCAATTTACGTTCTCCCATCGTGCTTTTCCTTTTGCATCTGAACGCGAAAATATCGAACATCAAATCGAATTGATATTCTCGATTCTAAACGAACGAACCATTTCCATTATGAACTAGAAGTAGCAGTAGCAGCAAGAGGCTAATCTATGATGAAATAAAAGATGGAATTACAAATCGAAGAAGAAAAACGAAAGTGAGTAGAAAAGCACAAAGAGAAGCGAAAAGAAGGAAAGGAGACCGAAGAATGGGGGACGGAAGACGAAGATTGAAGAGAAAACTAAATAAAGTAAATGGAGAAGAATTCGAATAAAAGGAAGGTACGGAAATGATCAAAGAGAGAGAGAGAGAGAATAGAATAGTTTTAATGCGAGTCACGAATTTTTTAGCGTTCGGACAATTAGACTTGATTTTGACTAGAATTATAAATTACCCTCTGCCTTTTTCTATATTTTCTTTGCGTTTGAATATCTAAGAAGGCAAGAAAGTGCCATTTCAACATGAATTTATTATAGGATGGTCAGACTAAACCGTTATTTGAAGGTTCATTTGAACAAATTTTAGGGAAAAAAGTTCTTTTTTTAAAAAAAAAAAAAAGTATTTGGGAGTCTTACGTTCAAATGCGGGATTAGTCACGAACTTTCATTTTACACGGTAAGCGAAAAGACCTGGCTTTATATTAGTACATTCATGCCAGAATGATATAGAAAGTAGGCCCTAATTTTCAACTTTTGTTTGGCCGTTTATTATCGGAATTTTCATTAAAAACAATTCGGAGAAAATTGTTTTTAACCTAACCTAACCGAAACAAGCCTTGTGGCGTGCATAACTTAATTTTAACCAAGTTGTCATTTCACCTACTTTTTCGTGACACAACAGATATTAGGTCATACCTTAATTAGTATGTAAGGTTACTGTAAGTCATTTATACAAAATATCTTTCTAAACCTTTCTTTCCTACAATACGTAATAAACATCTTCGATTTAGTATGATTATTCTAATTTAATGTCCTTTAATTGTGTAACTTAGTTGGTAGAGCTTTTGGTTCACATTCTGAAGGTGCTGAATTCGCTACCAGCGGCAAATATCCTGACCGAGGTTCCTCCGGGGATTTTACTCAGTGACACCAGGCAAATGGCGAGATGGTACCTTGAAATTTGACCCTGGTGTCGACCTAACCCATCCTTGCCTGAGAGGAATAGATGTCTAAAAGTAAAAACAATTAATTCAAATGAATTATGAACTACATGTACCATGAATTTGAATTTTATTTATAGCCTTTAGGCATCTAAGGCTCAGGCCGAGATAGGGTATGGGAAAGGATTCAGGAAGGTCTTTGTTGAAGGTGGCATTTCGGCATTTGCCAGCTGTCACTGAGAAGAAATAATGGAAAAACCTCAGTCAGGATGGTCAGCCG
The DNA here is from genome assembly GCA_022664845.1 of Lepisma saccharinum. Taxonomy (NCBI): domain Eukaryota; kingdom Metazoa; phylum Arthropoda; class Insecta; order Zygentoma; family Lepismatidae; genus Lepisma; species Lepisma saccharinum. The sequence continues at coordinate 5,122 of JAGDQP010035143.1, forward strand.
CTGTGATCGAGCCCATGACCTCTCGAATGCTACACAAACGCTCCACCATTGAGCTAGGGCGGCTTTGTAAGTTTAGCATGAAAGTGAATTTCGATAGGCTATTTTGAAAACAACGAGAACTGAATTTGCAATACAAGTGGGTAATTAGCCATTTCTTAAACTCCTTTTTCTGTATAGTTTTAGCAAGACACCCATTGTAATGAACCACAAAATTCGGTATATTTTCCGGCGTAGACACTAGTGAACTACTTAATTTATTCTCTACTAATTTGATTTCCATAGCCCATCACCGTCATCTAAGCAGTAACCTGAGCAAGGAGGAACTCACTCACATGTAGGATAATTGTTAGAATATCAGTCCACACGAAACTATTTTGTTCTCTTAAGTGATCAGTCCCGACAGTTGATCGTCTACTTCAAGCTTCACAGTGTACATGTTGTTGTCCTTCATTAAACTTCCTAATACTATGCGGGTGCCACAAAGAAGTTTGTAATAAATCAGCGAAACGTCTTGTATGAGTAAAATATAAGGAAATAATAAGTATGTGTGAGAAACTAAATTTATGTCCTTCACAAGAACTTAAGGCTAAATATACTGATTTGTTATTGCTGTAAAAAGAGGAGAAAAGGGGGTATAGTTACCAGAAAGTATATTTATTGTGGGTACCATCTCGACATTCGCTTGTTGGAACTGAGGTAAAACATTGGAACAACCCTGGCAGGAACGCCAGCATAAGCAGGTTTCGATACCCCGCCATACCCTAAATGAATTTTCGAAGTCAGATACAGTAACCAGTAGACCATGGAAACTAGAAAATGAATATTTCCGTGAAAATTGTTGATTTAATGATTAAATATCGAATGATGAGAAAGAGATTTAGCATTTCATAAGTATAACTTACATCCATTATAATTCATACTGGCGTCTGGTCTCTGGTTATGAATTGTCAACTTATTTTGATATTGATTTGAAAAGTATTTTATTGATGTTAAAAAATAAATGTTCAAAATGTGCCAAATTTTACCGCTTTTAGAACGAAAACTTCGAGAGCGATGACAGGGATTCAGCTGAGCGAGTTTTAGTATCCTTTTGTCAATATAATCTTAGTGGTATCACGGAAAGCTGGAACTTCATGCGAAGTGACTTCGAGCTTTTCCATGTTTTCAAGTGAAAAAAAAAATAACAAACCTAATCTTCGATTTCTATACATTTTTATCAGTGTACATCCAACACGTCATCTAAAATTTTTATAGCCAAACACTATTTACTCATGAGATGTGATGATGAAGGCTCCGAGAGTACCTTGATAAAATTTCAAACACACATTCGTTTCTTATAAAATAAATTGGCAACACTGACTAAAGGGAACACCTACAATATTTTTTAATTGTACCGCATAATGTTTACCCCAAGTTTGGTGCTGATAACTCTAACGAAATGAAAGCAATTTGAAAAAAAAAAATAATTATAAAAATTGAACTGCAACGTTGACCCACTGCTCCAATCAGAACGGTTCCGCTGACTGACGTAGGTTCGTGAAGATCTTTCCAACGGCACATCAACAATCTCTATACGCCTGGTGGTTCCTGAGATTAATGTTTTGGACACAGACGGACGGACTGAGCAAAATTATATGGTATCCTTTTTGTTATCTACGTTATAAAGGAACAGCGTAGTAAAAAAGACAAATGATGGAGTAAAGGGCCCAGGCTCCGGCTCTTCACACAAAAATAACATCATCTAAATAAAGAAAATTGAGTTGGTACAAAATATTGAACAACAAAGGGTTATGAATATTTCAAAGCATAAATGACTGAAATAATAGTTCTTTAAAAAAAAAGTACGACGTATATACAGACAATAACAACTGACAGCCGATACTTTATTGATAGCCTAACTTCAAAGACCACAATAATAAAACATTAATGTATTCACGTACTTTTTTTCCTTGTTTTACAAAAAAAAAAAAATGTACATAATATTCCCTCTTTTTGTTCCGTTAGTATGTTCTGTGTCACTTGTATTTGATTAATGATGTGCGCATGGGAGGTTAGAGAGATGTCCATTGCCAGTGGTTCATGTGTTCATGAAGCGCTGACTACCCAGTTCTCATCAAAGGCTCGATGTCTCGCTTCTGGAAAAGCGTGTTTTCACAGCGCTTTTATTGACTACGGTACATCCTCCCCAACGGTGTCGGCTCGAATTTGTCGAAGCATAAAATCTTCTAGTAGAGATGTCACAGGCAACGATAAATGAAAGAGACAGATGGACGAATGGGAAACTCACGCATGTGTGAGAGTTCTGATGTTGTGTATGTGTGTGTTTTATATTTAAACACGAGCCTAGTAGCTGCTAGCCATTCGAGTTTATGAGAATTGAGTATTGTGTAGGCCACCTGCCCATGAATAAAACTTTTTTTTTCTGAATAGATTTCCTTTGTTATCAGAGATCAATTATGTACATATTAAAAACTTCAACGTTTTTTTCGACTGTTTAGGTAGTTATCTAAGGGTATTAAACCGAAAATTTCCATAGATATTAATATTTAATCACCTATAAGCTACAATATGTAAATAAAATAGTACTTTTTTTTTAATCGACAGATTAGGACCCAAAGATGGCGCTAATAGATCAATCGAAATCTATGCGGTTAAGTAATTATCTTGCAATTTAGTGTCCAAATAGAGGCTACGGAAAATACAGTTATAAATCTTGCATTAATTTCTCGTATTGGAAATCGTTCCTCATGAAATTGACCGTAATATGGACAATCAAGTACCTACGAACGTAGCAAACAGATTGAACACTGTATTCTAAAGACCAAACGAAAGTGTAAATGCTATTGTAACAGTTTGTCGTAACACTGCGGATATTAGAAGAATTTTTGCTGAATTATATTATTGCAAGTTGTAATGATATTCAGGAGTTTCGTTAGGAGGGCAAAGGTGCAATCGACCAGGGATAATTTCAAAATTTTCCGGCTAAGTGAATTTAAACCCCTTGATAACAAAGCTATAGAAAATGGGACCTTATAATCCCGCATGATACGTCTCTGCCCAGAAATTAAATCTCAGGAACCTCAAGGAATAGAGAAGTGTTTGAGGTGTTGTTGGAGAGGTATTTGCTAGATTAACTCAGAGCCGCCGGAACCGTCTTGAGTGGTTCAGTATTGCCAACCTTTTTTAATGAATTCCGTTATACCTATCTGCACCAAACAGCATAAACATTATTCGACGCAATAACACGGTGGGTGATCACGTCCCCAAGCACATCACTTGCTACTGTTGCCAACCTATTTTGAACACACTTCAATTTTTTAAATTGCTTCCATTATTAGACGTAGCGGCATAGACACAATAGAAAAATACTGTGGTTGTTGCGTCCCTAAGCACCACCTTGGCAGTGTTGCCAACCCGTATTCAAAAATATATCTTATAAACCACAAGCTGTAAGATACATGGATGTAGAGTCGTTGGGAAGATGTTGACTTGTCTAGTTCAGAACCACCAGAGCCGCTTACAAATAGGTAGACTTATCTGCACAAAACTTTGCCTCAAACAAAAGCGTTTTTTGTTCTATCTCAGAATTTTGGAAAATATGTTGGACGTCTGTCCGTCACTAGCTTTATTTCAATTGCTGTACAAGTAGGTAAAAGCAATAGGGAAATGATTTAGATATTTTTGCACTATCAAACAATGTAGTCTATTGTTTTCTAAAATAGAGAGAGCATGATTTGTATTTTTGTAGTATAGAGGGCGTTGTATAGTGGCGTACATTCTGTCAATGGTTGATCGAGTGCCATAGAGACGATGTCAACACGGAGACGATAATACCGACGCAGTGTATCTTGGTCACATTCAGGATCTTTCGTCAAATGAGTCTGGAGATGGGTTTTGGTTTGCCATTTCTCGATCCTGAAGATATTGATGCGTTCTTCCCACGAAAAGCTACGTCAATACAGAACAGAAGACGATCAGTTCAGCGATTTACTGTACTACTTTCACGAATTTGAATTTGAATTTTATTTAAGCCTTTAGGCATCGAACGTATAGGGGAGGGGAAGGGATTCGGGAAGGAAGGGCCTTTGTTGAAGGTACCATTCCGGCATTTGCCTGGTGTGACAAGAAAAAGCCTGGAAAAATTCAGTCAGCATGGTCAGTCGTTGAGATCGAACCCAGGACCTTCCGAATGCTACGCCAATGCTCTACCACTGAGCTATTACGGTTCGGCACTCCCTTTACGAAAATTATGTTTCTTGTGATGCAGCTATTCCGTCAGAAGTCGGATCTAAATCTTCAGGAAATGTTTCGAGGGGACGGAATAGATATATTCGAGATATAACAACATCGTTATGGCAGAAACTTCTCACAAAAAACTTTACGATGTGACATCGCAAAAGCTCGAAAATCATTCTGTGTAGATAATTGAAGTATTGAAATACAAACCGGTATTGGTAATTTAATTATGTGATTCAGGGCACTAGAAGTTGCGTACAGAAATGAGCTTCTAAGATGAGAATTGAAAATTTGAAATAAAAATGGGGACTAATTTTAAATCTATTAGAAAAAATGTTGAATTCTAAAATATTGTGAGAGGTTAAAACATGCAGTATGCCAGTGGTCCATCATCCTGACTGAGGTTTTTCCACGGTTCTCCCTCAATCACACCAGGCAAATGCTGGGAAGGTTAGGATTCTACTTTTAACTTAGGATCTGGCTGACACCTTCTCACATTCTTTCCTCTCCCCAATCCAGGCCTGAGACATAGATGCCTAAAGGCCATAAATAAAATTCAAATTACGATCTATGTCGTTTGAGAGATACCGTAGAACATTCTAAGTTTCATTCCAAATTGCTTAGATTACTAGCACATAAAATATCGTTAATCGCTATAAATGAACCTGTACAAATACCTCCCACTTTGCTTTTACAAAAAAAAAAAACTTCGTACTCGTCGTCACTAACGGAAAGAAATCCGAAAAAAAATTCTCGTTCACGAGAAAAAGGTAAAAATAGTTTGATTTTTTGTTTAATTTTCGCAAATGGAAACACTCAAAGGTGTTTCCTGATGGAAATTAATGCAATTTTCTTCGCTATACGTAAGCTTTGAAGTGAAATATTTATAGGTTAAAATAAGCCGTATACGGAAATAATTCGAGAAATATCATCAGATAGGTTAGTTTAGAAATCATAAGGTATTTCCAGTTACGTAAGCTGTTGAAAACTTGTACAAAAGTAAACGTAGGATGGCCACTTCCATATCGATTATTGAAATTTCGCAAAGAGATCAAACTTTTCCTCTTAACACAGAAAAGTATAGACCATTTACAAGATAAATAGACCTCGTTAATCAATCATATTCCATGAAGAAGTTACCACTTGAACTTTTTAATGAAAAAAAAAGCATAATAACAAAGTCTGTGCATTCGAAAAATAAAAAAACCAAGATAAACACTGCTCACGAACTTAAAAATCTTAAAAGCAAAATACTAATGATTTCCTCCCTTTTAATTTTGATTACAGAAAACTTTTATTGCAGTTATCTAGTACCATGTACTTTTCATTTTCCGGGATGAAAAAAAAAACACTTTATATAAAGAAAGGAAAGACTCCTGGATTTCTCTGTTAATTTCAAAATGATTTTCAAATCAAGTTTCAAGACTCTTCCACAGGAAGATACCATTTTCTCTTTTTTTTTTCCACGAAGCAACTTTACAGGGGGGGGGGGAAGAAAAATAGCAACGAAACTGAATCTTAGCTTGAAGCACTTTTTTCTAATTTCTGAGATTTACAGAAAAAAAATATTTTAGTTCATGGCGTACCATCTTTCTCTCCACAATTCTCTTCCTATTATTGTATTCTTTTATCTGAGAACTAAGATCGTCTTTATGAAAGAAAAAGCTCAAGCACAAGAAAAAGAAAACGATGAAGGCTCAGTTCTTCTTTTTAATCCTGCTAAAAACTGAGTTGTTGTTTGTGGCTTCTATTAATTAAGCCAGGAATTAATTTGCCAACGGACTGAGAGAGTAAAAAGTTTCCAATTTCATCATTGTATTACGTTATTCATATTTCTTTTCTTTCCTTCTCTGAGGAAATGCTATCTTTTCCCCATTTGTTTAAATCATTTCCGCTTTCTTCATCAGTGATTCCTTTTACATGCTCTTTTTTAAATAGCCGGATTAGAGCATCTTATTCAAGTTTACATGTATGAGTAAACATACATTTCAATTATTCGATAATTTTTTTGTTCTGTCTTTTCACTTTCTAGTTTTCGATGTATCAAATCGATATTTTTTTTTAAAAAAATATCGAAACTAAAACTTTTTGATATAAGACATATTAATATTTTGATTCTATATAAGTTCTGATAAGTTCGATTCTATTCTGATAAGTTCGATATTTTGATACGATATTTCAATTCGACTTTTTAGTTCAATATTTAAGTTCGATAATTCGATTCTGTATTTCAGTTCGATATTCTGGTTCAATATGTAGTACGATATATCGGTTCAATATTTAGTTCGATACATTGATTCAATATTTTGGTTCGATATTTGAGTTCGACATATCGTTACCTTTAATTCCGTGCCTAATATCGATATCTTACTGCGATATTTCCGTTTAATATTTTGCTTAGATATTTTTTTTTCAATATTTTATTTCGAGATTTCGGTTCGATATTTAGTTCGATTTCGATTCGACATTCAGTTTGATATTTCGATTCAATATTTTGGTTCGGTATTTAAGTTTGATGTCAATACATCGTTAAATATCGATATTAAAAATAACGAACTTTCAATATCAAACATTGAACACCCCTACTTAGAACTTGCAACATTTTCTTCCTTTTTTTAAACTTCTGTTAATAAAAAAAAAATGAAAAAAAATGAGGACAGTTACAGTGAAGACAAATATTATTGTGTCTCCCAAAAATGTTATTCGTACAATTTTGGTTATAACACAATGTTTTATTGCTATATTAACTTAGATATTATGATAAAAAAGTATGAAGTGTTCCATAAGTCACATAATCCATGGGAATTGGGGAAAAGTCACAGCAAGTGTAGGAAATGTGCACCATTACGTACAAAATGTGCACTATCATGTAGAAAATGTGTACTAAATGTGCACCATCATGTAGAAAATGTGTACCAAATGTAAAAATATGCATCATAATGTAGAAAATGTGCACCATCATGTAGAATATGTGTACCAAATGTAGAAATATGCATCATAATGTAGAAAGTGTGCACCAAATGTAGAAAATGTGCACCAAATATAGGAAATATGCACCATCATGTAGAAAATGTGCACTAAATATAGGAAATATACACCATCGTGTTGAACATGTGCACCAAATATAGGAAATATGCACCATCATGTAGAAAATGTGCACTAAATATAGGAAATATACACCATCGTGTTGAACATGTGCACCAAATGTAGGAAATGTGCAGCTTGCGCGTTGATGTTGAGAGACACTTGTCCTGAGAAATCCTTGAAACAGAGATCTGACTGTTTTGTCGGAGATGAGCTACTGTGTGAAACTGAGCCAAATGAGAAGAGGACTTGGAGATGTCCTCAAGAGAAACTCAGGTAGAGAGGGATCAGGTGATCTCGAAGGACACAATCTTGTCCCAATGCAGGGAACACACTTTCCAAAATATGTCATGTTTCTCCGTGATGATGTCCTGTGCCATTGTCCTGCTGAAATTATTTTTTCCTGTTCGTCCTATGTGAGTTTCGTAAGAAATGTCCGTAGCAGTAACATATATTTGTCCCAATGCACTATTTCCTCAAAGGTTACGAAAATGCGCTTTCCACACACACGCTAACTTTCTGGCTATGGAGAGGTTCCTCGTGTAAGACCATAGATGTGTGTTTTCGAAATTCATGTAACCATTCAAATGAAACAATACCTCGTCCGTTCAATAGCAATCGTCTAGCTCTTCTCCGTCTCTAGTTACGTGTTCCATTAACCATTAGTAATACCACATACGACGCACCTGGTTCTCCGGCAATAAATCCTGCATAACACGGACGTTGTTGAGAAACACGCGCACTTTCTGCATGACAATTGCGCGCGCAGAACTTACAGACACACCACTTTTCTAAGCGATAATCCTTATCGACTTCTTGGGACTGAGAACGGTTCCTACCTGAATATATATTACATTCTTTCTCAGCGCTGTCATTGAACAAGCTTTTCTCGGTGTATCGACTACAGTTCCGGTGACTTTTAATTTGTAGTCGAGACGTGTGATACTTGATTTCTGTAGTGCCGTGACTCTAAAAACTTCCTTACAAATACCTCCGTGTTTCACCCTATCTGCCGCTCTGGATGTAGTTTTCAACAATAACTTTCATTTCTTTCAACGTGAAGACCATCGTACAACAGGTTAAGGCACTTTCGCTCAGATAGGTCACAATCAGAACATATGTAGTTTAGACTTTCCTACGCCAATATGCCTTACGTGATTATTTACTGAGATAATAGACCATTTTGTGGCGATGATGTTGAGTCATATCTGCGTAAGTCCTGCTCCGAAACTACGCATATTTCCATATTTCTTTCACGGAATTGCTTCACGTTTCGCTGTGAAGAAGTCACTTTTCGATTTATTATAATTACTTTTTACACACCCTGTATATAACTCATTGCTTCAACAAGGAAAGCACATAGCATTAATTTATACTCTAGAACTTGAGTTGAAAACACAACGTTATTAAGGCATCTGTTACGATAATCCTTAGTACAGGGAGAAAGCCAGAAACAGAGATGGGGAGAACAGAGATTCACAACCCAACACATTTACAGACACATCAACGAGGGAGGGAGAGAAACAGAGTTTAAATCTACTTTGGGAAAATTCCGGAAATTGAGAAAATACAAAATGTATTTATTACGACTGCACACCAGCCAATGAACAAGGGTACACGGTAGTTAAAACAATACGTAAAAGTGGCTAGAGTGGAACAAATACAAGTCTGATCGATGTTGATAAAGCATCAGGAGAGGTCGTAATCCTCCGTTTATTATCCAGACTAATCTCCCTCTAATGGTGATAGCTTTAAAGGAGTAATGAGAAATCGTCTTAACGCCGCGCCGTCGGAAAACTTGTCTTGATTCTCGGTTTTAATCTTTAATATTCATTGTAGATGGCTCAAGAAACGTCTTATGGAAATTGAGGTGGAAACGAAGAGCTTCTCAACTATTCGGCGAAGGGTGTGAAATGGAATCGAGACAATAATTATTAACATTTGCTGCCTTCAGATTTGTAGTACATTGAGAACATTTACGAATGTTTTGACTATACAACCTGGACGTGTACAGATTAAGTTTTACGGTCTCTTAAAGTAGGTTGATGTGTACAATTCTTGTTTGAAGTGTGTTTGTGTTTACATACACTGTTGCAATTTTAGATATGATTTAGAAACCATGTCTAGTAATTGCAACCGATATTGTGGATAGATCATTGTTTTGTTAAGTAAAATAAGCGGCAACGTAAATGGATGGTTACATATAAAAGAGCATATTAAACCAATGAGTTATATTGGAATAATAACGCTGTTTTGAAAGTTTATATTTTGTGTCCAATAAGACAAGACTAAAGCAAGAAATTGTGCGTAGTTTAGTTTGTGATAATTGAAAATGGTGAATTATTTAAAATACTGATTGAAAACCATATTAATCAGACATCCTACAACAAGGCTTATAGATGATACGTGGATAATAGCTTTAATAAATAAGAATTCTTCCTATGAAATAAATGTCTTGTGATTGTGTGTTCTGTTATAAATGATTTGGGATATACCTTTGATACTCCGCGTGCCAAGGAGTAAAGTTAGTTAAAAACCTAATCTAAAGAAACGGTTACCTTAGTTCTTAACCCCATGGAACTATTATCTAAAGCTATATCCACCTAACCTAACCTAATTTAGTAACCTCAAAGATAATCCACATAGTGCAAATAGAATTTAACTATTTCGCAGAAAGACAGTTTTTATTTAGAGTACTGGCGTGAGAGAAAGCAAATTTTAATGGTTAAATTGTGTAATTTTCACTATATATTTTGATATTTTAAAAACTGTTTGTAGTATTTAAGCAACTTTGGCTCAGGTCAGGATAAGGTAAAGGACTAGATGTTAGAAAGAAACGTTTGTTTACTATGATTAAGGAAAAGTTCTAAAAAAAACAAACTTAGAGTGGTTGACTGCTTGAAGCGTTCCCAGGACCCTCCCGATTGCTAACCCAACGCTTTACCAACTGAACTTGGCATCTCAGTGTATTATGTACTTGTTAAGTTAAATTTCCTTTCTTATATAGAAGACTTTGTAAGACAGGATTTCTCAAGGTGGGGGTCGCGGGTTGTCTGAAAGAGGGTCGCGAGGGAGATGAAAAATAAATTCAAAGAAGGTATTTTATATTGCTTGCTGTTTTAATAATTACTAAAGATAATGTGATTTGTTGAATAGTTTTTAGATAATTAGGATATTTATTTTCAAATACAGCAAATCAACTGCTATGTTTTGAAATGAAAAGCAAATATTACACAAAATCTGAGCCTGATTTGCTTTAACCAGTTTCTAAATGTCCGCTTCAATTTCGTGGTACACATTATCAAGTCATTTTCAAGTGGCAGACTGTTTTTAATCTTTGTTTACGTTCACCATTGAAGAGAAACCAAGTTCGCAGAAGTACGAAGTTGCTAATAGAATGATTATTCTTAAAGCTTCAGAAACCAAATCAGGGTACTCGTTCTTTCTCTTCAGGCAAAATCGTACAGCTCCTCACCAACGAATCAACCACTACAAGGATTTGTCGCATGATCATTTTAACAGCTTGTCATGAGGCTGATGGCTTAGGGCGGCGACTTTTTACAGAGTTTTCAATGAATGAGTTTAATATCCATCTCGAACCGACATTTGCATCAACGGAGTTACGCGCAATCATCTAATATTGGAGACCTTCTAAGTGTTCAGAGATCAAATTGCACAGCTCATTCTTGTCGAGAGAGTGGTCTGTAATTGGAACGAAATAAACATTTAATGAGTAGAGGAGAGTTTTCAAAATTATATTTTTTAATCCTGGACGCCCAAACTTCTAACATCGTCTTTAAAACATGTACTTTGACTTTGAGCAAATAAAATAGTTTTGTCCTGTTTTTGTTAGGTCACTTGAATTTAATTTGCAAGGTTTTTAGGCAACTTTGGCTCAGGTCGTATTGATGATTATGGGACCCCCAGTAGCACAGAAACGTTGACAATACGTGGATACGTATTAGTACCGAAACGTTATGCTAACATTGTAAATGTACCGAAATGTCCGCCTGTTCAACGGTTTATTCGACATTGAATAATGGTTGAGAAGAAACCATGAAGAAACGGGAGTAGTTAACCAAAACAGAGCATTAATGTTGTCTGTTAGTATACACACATTCAGTTTCATTTTATCTGTTGCTTTTATCACGATATACGGTGTTAATTTTTCGACGGTAAATAATCCGAGCTGCTGCTGTGGGGTTCGAACACAGGAACGTTCTGCACTTTAACGTCGTATCAACGAAATTGTAACTTCATTGAAATATGGTTTAAAATTTAATCAGTTTTCAACGTGCACATGAGAACACCAAAATTAATTTGTGTCATTCAATTAGTTTTTAATTATATTTATTGGCATAACATTAGTAAGAAATGCATTAAATAAAATTTATTATACCGTAGTTAAATACACGTTGCATTAACGTCTTATCAACGCAATCACGTCTTTGTTGATATATGATTTAAAAATAACCTTATTTTTAACCGATAATGGTTATTCAACGAAATAAGCCTAAAATCAACGTTGAAAGCACGTATGTGTGCTACTGGGGATGATTGGTGAAGTTAACAAGTTGGAGGAATGAAAGTACTCGAGAGAGTCTACGCACAAGGTATTTGTGCACCACAAGCCCACATGGCACGAGCAGAGATCAAACTGAAGACCCCAGCGCCAGAGGTGACCGCTCAATCATCGAGCCACTGCGGGCCCTTTGTAATTTCATAATCACTAAGATGAGTAAACATCGGCTAGATAAGGCAAGGCAAGCAACCATGTCTGGAAACTTAAAAAATCAGCTTGTTTTGGATTGTCTTCCTGCAAAACTACCAACATTTTGAAGCGCAATTGGAACAACATTTTGCAGCATATTTCCTAGTGATAACCATTTCGCCAATGTGTGGAATAAGTCTTTTGTGCATGGATTCCATTTCTAGACAATTTTTGAAACAATCGACAGTACAACGGACGGCTTTTCATATGATTCACAATTTTCACAATAATTCACCATTCTATACCTGAAGAAGCTGAGCGGATATTTTTTTTTCTCAATGATTTGTCGATGTAAAATCAATGCACCCATTTCACATTTTACATAATACATTTTAGTGTATTTACCATCCCATTCTTCTAACCAGTTAAAGCTTTGATGCCATCACTGTTAAGACAGAAATACAATTGTCTCACTGTATGTCAAATGGACTGGACGTCTCAAGGAAGACCGTGTGTGTGTGTATTGAGGTCTTCAAGAGCTTATTAGTGTTGTCATTTTAAGCTAAAATTTTACGATTAATTAGGACAATTCTTAAAAACATGGGATTTGGTATATAGAAAGCACTTGGTCACCCAAGTAGCATCCTAAAAACCAAACGTGTGCTACGGACGCCATCTTGGAAAATATATGTGATTATTTATGTTATTTCTTTATAGAAAAATTGTGTAATCACTTTAGGACAAAACATTTGCGAGCAGTTTATGTTGTTGGCATTAATTTCAACTTTCAGTAATAAAATACTAAAAGAATATAGAATTGTATGAGAATCAGTTTAGCTTTGTGCCATTTTATGGCTTCTGGGTCGATGAACAGAATGGCCTTAATAACAAAGATTTGTAATTCAATTCTGAACAAACTAATTTAAAGCGTTTTATGAAGTGCTGCATAGTTTTTGTAAAAACTAAAAATAGGTGAATAGACCTATCTTCTCGCTGCAGTATTATTTCTGTCTAGGTTTGGTGGTTTTTTGTTCGTCTAGGTTTGGTGTGTTTTTTGTGTTATCAGAGAACAGCTAGTTTTGGTGTAACTTAGCTCCTTGCTGACTGTTCCTAGCTTGGTTTAATGGTTAACATATCGGAAAGCTGATCCGGAGGACATGGGATTGAATCCTGGCATACTTATATATATAATAAAGAATTTTTTTTTCTTTTCTTATGTATAATCGCATAAGGAAATTCAATAAAATTAGTGACCAAGGATTTGGTTAGGTAACAAAGGAATGGATGAATATTTGTATTGCTGTGACATAAGTATGACGTCATCAGGTTTAAGATATGAGACTACTTTTTATTATATTATTTTGGTTTGAGAGTTTGGAAATAAAAGAGCTGACTCTACGAAATGGTGATGCTTTTAAAAAGAATTCAGTGATGGTTCAGTGCAACATACTTAAGGAATGTGAAGTAATTATGCGTATAGCAGTATTAATTTGTTATTCAAACTTGAACTACAGTTATTCTACGGAAATCACATTATGGAAACTTAAAAATAAAGCATTTATAGATGGGTTATTGTGATTTAAGAGCATAGCATTTATGGAACGTTTTTGCTAACAATGTTACCATGGATATACAATATACACGGAAGGTGGGTTCTATTCCTTTAGAAAAATAACGACATATTTCTTTCTATGTATATATGTGCTATGGATCTTGCATGAATATTGCTTTAGTCCCTATTGTTTGTTGAATACTTATTCTATGTGCATGTATGTGTTCTTCAGTAGTAAAGACTATAGGCATATAAGATAATAATCAGTTGTACTAACATATTGCAAATATACGAAAGCTAACCTAACCTGAACTGATCTAATTACTATTAATGAGTTGCATATTTTATGTAAACTAATCTAATTAAACCAAGTCAGGTTTGGTGTTTTCTTTCTTTATTGCATACGGGATTCGCATGGGCTCTCCTTAGACGTCACCCAGTTCGGAGAAATACTCTCACGAGAACGACGTGTGAATATCGGCCGGCAGTTTCCAAGAAGACAGCCGTAGCACAAGTTTCATTTTGGGGGACTTTTAGTATTTTACTTCGGTGGCCGAGTGCTATAGTATGTATGCTTATGACCAAGTTTTATACTTTTAAGCATGTTTCTACCTAATGTTCATAAAATGACTATACTATTAAAAACATAAAAAATTGTTTATGTGAGTGTCGCCGGCTAAAGAAAACATGATTAAAGGGGGGATCGCAAGATGAAAAGGGTTAAGAAGTGATGATGTAATGAATATAACTGCGAGAAAATACAGAAAACGAAAACGGTTGGAGTAGGGGAGGTCGGGGCTAGAAGTGACAATTTTTATATTTATCCATATAACTTATATACCAGCTTTATATCAAAAACGAAAATATATATATTTTATACCTTATAGATTCCTCTAACATGCAAGCATAGAACCATTACATCTGTTTTAATAGTCTCGTGGAATATATTAATTTTCCACAACAGTATCACTTAGCACAAATTGCCCCACCCATGGGGCTTTTTGTGACACGCGTGGGGCAAGTAGTGACAGTATT
>JAGDQP010035144.1:6462-19739 GCA_022664845.1 Lepisma saccharinum
ATCATAGTACATAAAACAATAAGGAGAAAATCTTGGTTATGTGGGTGGAAATTCCGCCGAGTTTCGGAGGTAGATGCAAATAAACTGTAGAAGTTCAAATATCCAATACAACTAACGGTGGAATTGATGCGGTATGCTATCGTCAAAGACTTCAAAATTGTTCCATCTAAATTTGCATAGGGTGCGCAAGGGATTTCTCAAAGGAAGTAGCTGATTTGAAGATATTCTATGAAGAAAAGTCGCAAACGAATTATTTTTACCTGCTGGGAAGTCATTTCGACTCACCTTTACTTCAGAAAATTTCTGGGAACCTCACTTCCTTTGGGAAACCCCTTCCGCACTCAGTGTTCGAATATCCATTTTAGTAGATGAGACTTGAAGTCTTTGATGATAACTTGCCACATCAGTTCTACAATTAATTATATTGGGAAATTTGAAGCTGTAAAGCACATCCCTCAACCTTTCGGTAGCCTGTAGCTCCGAAACACGGAGGAAATGAGGTTTCTTTCATTACCCTTAATATTTTGTACATGAGATAGAGATAATGAGACAAGAATTCACCATTTTTTCTGTTTGAGAATCTCTATTGTTATGAAGCGTTTCAGATGGGTACATTACTTGTGTGAGTGAAATTAGATAACGCAGTAATTTGATCGTAATATTTGGAAGTGGATGTAGATCCAGTATCTTATCGTCTGAGATAAATCGCCAGATAAAAATAACACTAGATTCAAACAGTACAGATGATAGAAAAAATGTTGCTGAACCCCAAACACAAACTAAGTTACTCTCACGACTTATGCCACGATTTAATCACCTTTTCGTTTGTCAATTAGGGATCAAAATTACCATTTATTGAGAATATGTTTTATTTCTATGAAAGCAAGCGCAGCATTTGACATGTTGTTACAAGATATTACCATAAGATAGCTGGGCAAGTGTTTGGCTATCGCCATCTTGCTTGCTTTCATAGAAATGGAATGTTCTCAATGAGAGGAAATTCTGGTTCCCAATTGGCAAATAGAAAGCGATTAAACCATGGAATAAGTCGTGCAAGTAACTTAGATTGTTTTGGGGGTTCAGCAACATATATTTCATCCCCTATAGTGTAGTCGTTTAATTCAAATGTTGTGTAATAAATATGGATCGCATCTAGTGCTATTTCTGTCTGACAGTTTGATCAGTGTTTCGTGGTGTGATCAAAGTAGGTCTAGTGTTTAATTGAACTTTGTTTTTTCTATCGAATACGAGTTTATTTTTGATTTAGGGAACATATTACGGCTACACGATATAGACATACTATAAAGAGAGTTGATACTTCACAATTAGACTTACACGAGGTACGAGGCAGATTGCATTTACCGATATTACATGACGCAATCGCCAGAGACTTAGGACTATTACCAATAGAATTATTATCTCTGGAACCTGACTTTTATTTGAGGAAGATGTTTCTTAAATTAAAAAATCATCAAATACTTCAGAGAGTGTTAGATAAGTGCGACGGAAAATTATATTATGCATCTGACATAGAGAAAGTAACTATACCAGTGAGTGAAGTACTTCCCGATAACATAGTGGTTGCAATTTGGGTGGTACCGCTAGAAATTGAAGATTCACAGATACGGCAATATTTTAGTGTATATGGAAACGTTGTTAGTATTAAACATATTTCGTATACTAAAAATGGATTATACTTTTTTTTGACGTATATTCAGGGAAGTGTTTAATGAAATTTTCACAATTATTTCGCGAATTACCGAATTATTTTTCAATCCAAGATTTCAAAATACAATTACGTGTTCATGGTGACATAGTACGAGAGAACGAAAACCAAAAAGACGATCAGCAAAGGTAACAAGATACACGTACAACAGAACAAAAATCTACTTTTACAAATGATGATAAAGAGTTTCCTAATTTATTACAAACAGTGAAATTGAATACTTCAGTTAATCGAAAGACTTTTGGCAATCCTGATCAAATTTCTCGCTCTCATACACCAGCGATAGACACAGGGAAATCGAATTGTGCTCGCGTCAGTGAGTGTGAAGGTGAAGGAAGAAGACAATGGGACTGGTGTGTTAAAGCAGTTTGATTGTAAACAAAAGACATCCAGTGTCAGTGCAATACAAGTGAAAAATAAGGAGGGCTCTTGCGTGGTTTCAAACGAGTGTACAAAATCCTTTTTTCTTGATCCCCTACACACGGAACAATAGCAAGAAAATAAATTACAGTGTGCTTCTCAGTAAGTATTATCTACGTCTTCCCAGTCGGAAAGTGAAAGTAGTGATTTATAACGTTTTGGAGTGTAAAACTCTTTGTCCTCAAATTAAAAAAAAATACGAAGATATGTTAAACATGTGAAGGTTTCTGATTCAGGTTCCACAAGAAAGACTCGATCTCAAACTGCAGGCGACGATAGTGAAAAGGTTTCTCCAATTTATTATCGTGATTAACTTAATAGTTCAACAGTACAGGTACGTAAAAAACTGTGGTACAAAAAGTACATTAAATCAAGATGATCTGTGCCAAGTTACGATACAACAAGTTTCTCCGTGTGTGTGTTTTTTCGTAATAACTAGGATGCAAACGACCTTGACACTTGCCACGTTTAATAGTTGTCATGCGTCATCTGATACCAAAATAACTTTCTTACAACAATTTGTAAGACAAACAGCTTTGCATATAATTGCAGTTCAAGAAACAGTAATTCCAATGTGGGATATAAGTAATTATGATCCCATAACCAATTATCATTTGCAAACCAAGACAGGTTTGATATTTATAAGATCAGACATAGATTATCGAAATGTTTTTTATGCATGAATCGGGTAGGTTGACGTCTATTGTAGTTCAACAACAAATAACAATAATAGATGTATATCTGTCTAGTGGATCTAGCAGTAAGGTTATTCGTAAACGATTTATAGAAAATTCTCTTGCGTTGGAAATACAGAAATATCATAAGTATCCAATCATTCTTATGGGTGATTTAAACATGACACGAAATAGCAAAGACAGTTCGGCGGAAGAAAATATAAGTTTGGCATTACAAAAAAATCTATTACGAATTTAACTTAATAGATGGATGGGAATTTCTATATCCTCAAAAGCCTGGTGCAACTTATTATTATTCTCAAGGACGGTCTCGCTTAGATATAATATATTTTTCTCAACATTTTAAGAATAAAATTAAAATGATAGATAGACGATCGTTACCTTTCTCAGACCATGTTTTAGTGGGGACCAAAGTGCAAAGGGATATTTTTCACTCAGCTTAGTGTGGCATTTAAATACACAACTATGGGAATTAGAAGATTATAAAAAATAAATTATGGACACATTATAATACCTAATATATGCGGAATAGAAACATGCAATTATGGTGGTGTAATTTTAAAAAAGCAGTCAAATATGAAACAATTTTGTTTTCAAAAAATAAACCAAAACTTGAAATAGCACAACTACAAAATGATTATTTAGCGTTGCAGCATTACACAGATTTGGCACAAGGTGATATAAAATGGTTACAACAAGCAAACCATTTACAAAGTAAAATTCGTTTATTTCATGTTAAATATGTACAGGGTGTTCAGGTTAGATCTAAGTTAACACAGCTTAGAAGTAGTGAACCAGCGGTGTATCCAGCAATTATTAGTGAGCGTAAGTGTGCTAATTTTTTTGTAGATAAGAATTGTAGAGTTTCCGGGGGGAGGGGCAATATGGTGCGATACGACATTATGAGTCTTTTTACATTCAACAAACTATGGCGGGTGAGGCGTCCTTTTTTCATAATATAATTATAAATAAACTTGATGATGCACAACATATAATATGCAATCCTATTACAGAGAATGAAATAATCGACGCTATTAACCAAATGAATACAAATGCTTCCCTGGTCCAGATGTTTTCGGATTGAAATTCTATAAAAATTTTCCAAAACAATTTATTCCTCTTCTTACACAATTATATAGTTTGTTTTTACAAGACCGACAAATGGTGGTGCAACTCGCACAGTCATACGGTATTTTGATACCCAAAGCGGGAAAACAATGATCATACAGCATCAGGTTTTCGTTAAATCTCATTGTTAAATACAGATTATAAAATTCTATTACGAGTGTTTACGGAAAGGTTAAAACCACTTATGTTTTTTTCTACTCGAGGATTTTCAAGGACGGGTATCCAATACCCAACCAATACAAATCCTTCTTGCCTCAATAGGAGAAGTAGTACAGGAATATCAACATAAAATATTGCCTGATTTTGCCATCGTCTTAACTGATTTTGAAAACGCTTTTTCTTCCATGAATACACAATATTTAATGGAAGTTGTCCAATATATACAGGGTGCGTACAATTCATTTGAACACTAATCACAGAATATTGCCAGCCATTAGGATGGAAAGAGGACTGAATCAAGGAAGCCCAATTGCCACCTATTTGTATACTTTGGCTTGTACGGAATACAGTATCAACAAGCAATAGTATATATTGATGACGCGTTATGGATAGTCCGTTCGACAGATGAACTGACAATAATTAGGGATATATTAAATAAATTTAGTTCAGTTTCAAATATTAGATTAAATTAAAATAAAACTAAAATAATGCCTTTTCAAAAAAAAGTATGGCGTGGCAACATCATGGGGAAATAGTTACTCAATTAAATTTTTTTTAGAAATATGGTGGACAAATCAGATCCAAAACACAATACAATTAAATGCAGACTATTTACTCCGTAAAATTACCGTAGGTTTTCAAATATATGAATATTGTTTTCATACAATTTTGGCACGAGTGAGATTTGTAAATATTTTTATACTTAATAAAGCTACTTATTTTTGACAATTATTTCCATTAGTCAAGAAAACATACTCTGCGATATTAATGCTGATTGAACGATTTATTTGGATGTCGAAAACTTTAAGAGTGCATAGAAGTACGTGTCATCTTCGTTTAAATAAGGGTGAATTGGGTCTAAAAAAATCTGACTTTACAAGGGACTGCCTTGCGATAAGCATCGTACAATGCAAACTTTTATACAATATCCGGATACATTTTCTTCTACAATGTTGGAGGAAGTATTTAGGAGATTAATTACCCCTTAATATTGGGAGGTGGAGATGGATTCTACCATATTTAACTGAAATATATTCTAACATAGTATATCTTTTCAGGGCGCAATTTTCTTTTGAAAATTGGACTGTAAAACAACATTATAATTATTTACAAAATATCAATATAGAATATGTACAACGTCATTTTTTTAAACTACCTGTTGGGAGGAAATTTTAGCCATATTTAAAAGAAATAAAGAATGATTATTAAGTTTATGCCAGCGAATTTCACGTAATCCACCAAATATATCCTGTAAAAAAATCGATTATATCAATTAGGAATGACAGATTCACCGATATGTAATAAGATTGATACTATGTTACACAGAGTAAGCAATTGTGATCAACAGAATCCAATTTGGATGCAAAGTAAGAAAATAATATGGAGAATAACAAGAGCGTTTTCAATGAATTACACTGGCTCTGAATTGGTGTATTTTCCTTCTTTTAGAATATATCCTAAAGCAAAAAAAACAAAAAGTTTTTTTTATTATTGCGACTACAATTGAATTTATATTGAGTTCTCCTTTTACAAATAGTATTGAATAGCATGTTGATTATTTTAATTATCAATATAATAATATGATTAAAAATAAAAATTCAAAAAAATTATATCAAGGTCATTATAATAAAACAATTTATGTTTAGTTTTTTATTTTGATGCCAACAAGAAATGTCCACAGAGAAGTAATGATTTAGCATGGGCGTTATTTGGTGTACAATTAAAATAGTACTGTCACACAGGAGAGATTTTTTTTATATATATATTTGATAGTATGTTTGAACTCCATGTTACAGTTAGGTTTGTTTCACAATTTTGTTTTGTATATTATATATTTTCAGCAAATTAAAAAAAAAGTCGGTAAAGCGCTCGACTTTTAACCGAGCAACCCATGTTCAAATCTCGCTGCAGCCGTAACTTTTTTTTTCTCCCAGTACAGAAATCAACACCGTGTGTTGTGTTGATTTAACACACAAAAAATGGTAGTCACGTTGGGACACCGCATTGTGTTGAATTAACACAGTTATTTTTTTTTTGCAGTGTAGTTTTATAAAGGGAGACATGCGTAATTCACATAGCTAAAACATGGAATTTCGAACTCCTTATTTCAAATCTAAGATGTCCGTTTTCTATTAATAAATAAAACTAAAATAAATAATTCGGTTGGAAATATGACATCCGTTAAATTCTATTTTATTTTTCAAATACTTTTGTAGCACTAGGGGACGCCATCCCCACGCAATTAAACCAGGGGTCTACTGGTACCGGAACGCACAGGAATGCCGTTCCTGTACTGCTTTTTGGGAGAGAAAATGTTCCATTTTACAAAAAAAATATTGACTACATCTAATGAATCCTATCATTACCCTCACCCGTTCGAGACTGACACTGACAGTGTCTAGTTTAATGGTTGTGAAATGGCACGGCCCAAACTTGAGAGACTGGGATCCAGAGCCATATGTGAAAACTTAGCTGCGAAAAAAAAATCGAACTGCAGATGACATCAGAACATGACAAGCAAAACCAATCGATTTGGAGGATTCTAATCCACTTGCTAAGTTTTTGTAACACATTAATATGTGGTTGTATCAAGATTGGACTGTTTCAGTGAACAAAATACAAGATTTTGTGCTATGACATTTCTTGTATTAAATGTTTCATATTCAGTTTCTAAATGTTAAGCTTTTCAAATTTAGTTGATAAAGTATTCCATATTTTTGTCAATATTAACATTTTTTTTTATTGGTATGACATATGGTAAAAATTGAAACGTTCCGATATTGGCAAATTTACGAGTGCACTCCTGAATTGAACTATTTCTACTCCCCGTTCCTAGTTAAAATTTTATTTCCTCCCTTCAAGATTTTTTTCTATGAAAATAATCTTTTGAAGCAATATATATGTAAACTTATATCATTCACTTCCAATGGTTTGAATTCATTTTTTGGCCTTTAGGTATCGATTGCTCACCCTGGGATAGGGTAAGGGAAAGTATACAGGAATGTATCGACTAGGGTATGGGTTGAAGGCGTCATCCCGGCATTTGCTTGGTCAGACAAACGACAAAAACTAAAAATACCTCAGTCAGGATGGTTGGTCGCTAGTATCGAACCCAAGACCTCCCGAGTACGAAAACAACGCTTTACTAACTAAACCACGACCACTCGGTACTTCTAATGTTGTTTAGTACATCATTAAAAGAAATGTTTAACTTTCTAAAGAACCCAAATAAACAGAGAAGTGAATTCATTATGTGAAGGAAGCTCCCAGCATTAAATTAGTTTTTCAAATGTGCCATATTTTCGGTAATAAAATATTTCGATACAATGATTTGAAAAATAAATAATTATTTATAATGTATGAAGCGGTATACCTGCAATGTTAAACTTATTGAGAACCTAAAGAAAATCTTTCAGTTATTCCTCATTTCTTTCTCGTGTGAACGAAAAATGAAATTAGCACTCAAACGAAAGAAATAACATTAAAAAATAATTTAAGGGCATTAATTCATGCCTAACAAATAGAGGAAACAAAGTGTTGCAAAACATCAAAGTATAATTCTTTTCGTTCTTAATTTATATTTATTTATGGACCTTACAGCCAGCTATGGGATAAGCCCGTCATATATCAGAGGGATGGCATCCTTCGGGAAGCACTTTTCCGAGTACACGGAGCGTTAAGTTAGCGATCATGTCTCTTTGTCTAACTATTATATTAAGATTAAACGTGAAACTGAGAAAATCTTTAGAGAACCTCGGTCAGTGTGGCCGACAGTAGGATTCGAAGCTGCATGCCTACCTCCCCGGTGCCGATCCAAGGTCTCAGAAAATATAAATTACCAATACATAAAAAGTAGTGCACGTCTATGAATGTCTTGTGATCCACAAAGGGCTACAAAAGATACATTACATCAAACGTCCAATAACCAGTTAGCTTTGCTGTAGTGGGTTAAGATCAGTCCTTCAATAAATAAATAATAATAATATTAAACGAAACAGATGAATCCAAGGTGTATTAAACATTTAAACAAAGTTCTAAAAGTAGAAACTAACCTTATATTTTTGTCTTTTAAATATGGCTGTACCTGCATTAATTCCACGTTTCCTGCCGATGAAGGTTTTTGCTATCTTCTTTTTTTTTTTTTTTTTTGGTACTTCCGAGATTTTGGAAAAGTTCAAAGAAATCGCCAGTGTTGGCGTAAAACGTTTCCAGGTTTTATGTTAAGAAGTTAAGCATATTTTGGACATGAATCAGTTGTTTATTTTGGGATTAAGTGAGGCGAACTGATCCAAGATTCCTTCAATATCAATGTTACCAGCCTAACATAAGAAACTCTTTATCAAACTCTATCACCGAGAAATTTCTCGTTCGATTAATTATTAGCTGAAGTACCCAAGAAAAGTACCTAAGATTCAGCTACTAGGTACAGCAAAATAGTATCTAGTTACTACGTACCGCAACTGATATGTACCTACGTACATGCGTTAGGAACGCGTTTTGTACCTAGGTACTACCCAACACTGATTAGGACTGGCTCTTTCAGGATATGTGTTGCATTCCACCAATCCGGATTCAAAGGAGCGAAGTGTTACTATGTCCCCCCTCCCTTCAGGTTTCGGCACTACTACGAGGGATGCTGGAAAAGTTTCTTCAATCAATAAGAAAAAAAATGATAAAATAAACTTTTTAAAAATATACTTTTCTTAAACAATTTGTACTAAAATGTAGAAAATAATTTTGTTTATGCGTAACTAAAAAGAAAAGCACGATGCGCGCTCTCATATACAGTCACTTTATAAATTCTTGAATTGGCTCGCAGCGCCCCATGGTTATCTTTTTAGTCATGCATAAACCAAATATATTTGTTTTACTTTTTAGTACGTATTGTTTAAGAAAAGTATGCTTTTAAAAAGTTTTTTTTTTTTTAATAATTCTTTCGAGTTATTTCCGTGTGCGACTACTTTTTCTAAATCTAATGTTTCGTGACCAAATTCCTAAAGTGTTCTGAAACCAGTTAAGCCCAAGAGTGTTCAAAGCTAGTATTTATTTTAGGATAAAGAAGTTCATATGAAAAGAAAAATTAAAATATACATTTAAAATACATAAATATACGAAAGTAACAATAGAATATTGTATTGTCACCCGACTTACGTCGCTGTGTAAAATTTCATCATTCTATGACGTCGGGAAATGAGTTAAATGAACGTTTCAAGACTCGAGGATACCACGAACTATTGTGAACTAAAGACAAGTCTGTAAAGAGACGTGTAAAGTTCTGGAAATGGCTTGATTGCATTTCAAAGTATTCACCTTTAAGATCGATACACCTTTGCATACGTTCAAACCAATTTTGAAAACATTTTTGCCTCTTCGAGACGTACCTCAGAAACCACTGGTCGGAATGCATCAACAGCTGCTTCAGCCGATACTAATCGCCCACCACGCATCTTCTTTTTAACATTTGGGAACAAAAAGATGTCATTAGGCGATACATCGGGTGAGTACGGACAATGAGTCATTCATTTGACATTTTTACTGGACAAAAATCAACAGTTGTCGTGGTGAAAAATGATTCGACGATTTCGGTTTGTTTTACGCAATTCATTGATGACGTCTGACAAACAAATTGCCGTATGCCACTCAGCATTTACAGGCCTTGGATCTTCTAAAGCTATGGTTGCCACATATCCTGTATAACCGAAGAAACAAGCAATCATTTGCTTGGCAGCACTCTTTGAACGAGTAACTTTTGTTGGTTTCGGCTCACTTTAAAACACCCTAACAGTGGAATGTTGGCATGATATCGAGACCGAGACTGGTGTTGGTCTCGTCTCGAATTCGTGTCCAAGATCGAGACTGAGATTAAGATCTAGGAATCGTCACGAGACCAAGACACTATGCATCGAGACTTAGACGAACCAAGGTTGAGACTTATCCCTCGAGACGAGACCGAGTCTTGCCTCTGGAGACTAATAGCTTTATTTTTATGAATGTCGATAATAGTAATTTAATGTTTTCGTTTATGATGTTTTGTACTGGAATTAGTCTTTTGATAATCGATTTCCGCCTGATAAATTTTATTTAACTTGTTATACTATAGTTTAAAATGTGACTACAAGTCATATCAGTGGTCAAGTTGTCAATGCCAAGCTATTTCCTGTTCCCTATCAACAACAATATAAATGTGTTGGAGATTCATTAGGGGACGGATAAATGCAGTTTATTTTGTTCTGCGAATTTACATTCCAATGCTTTAACTCTGCTGATAGTCTTTTTCTTCTGTTGACACTCTCTCATTTATATC
This sequence comes from Lepisma saccharinum, assembly GCA_022664845.1. Taxonomy (NCBI): domain Eukaryota; kingdom Metazoa; phylum Arthropoda; class Insecta; order Zygentoma; family Lepismatidae; genus Lepisma; species Lepisma saccharinum. The sequence goes on from JAGDQP010035144.1 coordinate 16,895, forward strand.
TCCTTCTGCTATATTAATCCCGTAAAGTCTGTAAAGCATACGTCAGGAAGTCAAACTGTCTAGATTCAAAGATCTCTTCTTGCAACTCATGGAAATTGCACTTCGAATTCCGCTCACGCCAAAGACATTTTCTTGCGTAGTTTTCTACGCTTTGCGTTTTCTCTTTGGTCAAGTGACTCGTTACGCAAAAGGACTCACATGTCACAACTACGATAAATTAATTAAGAAAGTATTCACAGTTACGAGATACTTAGACTCGGTTTCGATAAGGAGCGTAGTAACGGAAAGGTACAAGGGGTACAGAGGTGGCGATTGCCGCTCTTAAGTGGAAAGGGGGTAAGTTAGCCTTTATTTCTATATATTTTATGTATGTTGAGTACATTATAGTCAAGTTTTGCAAAGTGGTATTGCATAAATCACAGAATATTCTTCTACACCATTTATAATAGATACCATTTGGATCATTGTTTAATTAAATATTTCTGTAAATTAATTAACTGTATTCACATATATATTTGTGGGCGAACGGAGTGGTTGTGATCACTTATGGGCCTGTATGTTCTTAGATATTTTATTTATTTTATACTGAAATACATATTTTTATAAATTTTCCCCTACATATATATTTTACCAATTATTTAATTGTTCAATGATTTTTGCTTAACTGTATTAATTTTAAACGTGGCGACAACCAATATCTGGTATGCTTTGGGGTGTCATAGAGGACCCTTTTCGTCACCAGTGAGCAAGCAATCAAGTATGGGTGTGTTCAGGTGCCGAGTGTGCAAGAACAAACAGGTTGTCACTCGTTGTTCCTTGTTGACTGCCGACAATGTGATGTACCCACTTGCTTAACCTATATGACTTCCCTATCCCATGCAGGTGCAGTCTGACTGTTTCAGCGGAAACATGGAACATTTCTGCAAGTTCATCACACGTTAGACCACTGTCCACCTCGATGGCTGCTTTCAGGGTTTCGTCATCCAACACATGTGGTCGTCCACTGCGAGGTTCATCAGCAAGACTCACATCTCCCGAACGGAGTTTATTCACGGCATTCTCACCAACTGCCTGATATATGCGGCGACTTGATGCGGCACCTGACAGGCCAACTTTAAAGTCATACAACAAACACACGCGAATAAGCTGCTTTGATATCCTCCATTTCTCTTTTACACTGGACGAGCTATGACTGTTTTGTGTGGGCACCGTGCCTGTATTACTGAAGATCGATGGTCAGATTAACTCCCGATCGCTTGACAGGCACGTGCGTCATTTCATTTTCTCTCTGTGAGCGCATAATCATGTACTTTTGCCATAACGGAATGTCAAAAACGGCAAAAACTTTTTTGGTTACCTTGTACAATCTGTTGCCTATTATCATCATGCTAGTTCCAGTATTTTATTTTGTTGTTTGTGTTTCTTGTATATTGAATCCGAACAAAAACACCAGAGGTGCAAAAAGTGGAGCCAAGTTCTTTAGCCCTAAAAAGGTGTGAAATGGGAGACGGATGAGCCAAGTTCCTTGGTGACAGCATGTAACAGGAACAAAGGAACTTGGCGCGAGCTGGCAACAGCCTTAGGGTTGGTGGCGGTGGACGTAGTGGGTTTTAGGATCCCCACCAACCTTATAGCTTGAGGATCATGAACCTTGCCACCTCGCGCCAAGTCCCTTTTTTCCTGTTACATGCTGTCACCAAGGAACTTGGCTCATCCGTCTCCCATTTCACACCTTTTTAGGGCTAAAGAACTTGGCTCCACTTTTTGCACCTCTGGTGTTTTTGTTCGGATTTCACAGCTTTTTGTAGGTGTATAATATATATACTCGCTCGCTCGGCCTCGTTTAGGTCCTCGCTCCCCGTAGCTTGCTGCAACCCAAACTTCGAGGTTTTGGGTACTTACGCCCCTTTATCGTAACCACTCTCCAGGACACTGTGCTTCCATGTTGTAGATTTTTTCCCATACCCACCACCCGTGGGAATGAGATATTTATTGAAACATAGGGAAGCTTTGCCATATTTATTGTAACCTACTTGTGATGATACAGCAAATTTGCTTCCTGCTGGCGGCTCTAAAATCCACCACCACCAACCCTAAGGCTCAAACATCATCTGGTGTTTTGCTCGGATTTCACAGCTTTTTATTCGTGTATATATATACTGGGTTCGCCTCGCTGGGTGTGCTGCACCAGAATTACGTGTGCGCCCCAACTTCAAATTTTTAGGGCTACGCCCCCTTTATTGTGATCAGACTTTCTGGGGACAGCGCCCCATGCTGTGCAGACCTTTTCCCATATCACCTCGGGGGCTGCACGCTCATAGCAGTGGTTTGATCAATTTATTGAAACATTTTCGTGATGGTACACCTTCATACCAAATTTCGTTTCTCTAGCTTCAGTGGTTTGGAAAATGGTATTTGGGCGGCTATGTTGAATTAAACAAAGCGATTTTTAAAAAGTTTTCTTACATTGCCGTTACCTACTTGTGATGGTACACCTTCATACCAAATTTCGTTTCTACAGCTCGAATGGTGTGGAAAAAAATTTTGTGCGGCCATTTTGATCCAAGTTAACAACTTTTTCAAAAATGTAAATTATTCCTAAACTACTCTTGTTAATACAACTTTATGCCAAATTTCGTATCCCTAGTTCAAACGTTCTGGAAAATTGATTTTGAAGCCAGCCATTATGGATTCAAAATGGTGTCTTTGCAGATATTTTGTAATCTACTAGTGATGATATACCGTCATATTTCGAAATTTCATATTTCAATTTTTAACATCTTTTTTCTTACAGAACCTCAAAAACGCAGATTTCGCAATAAACTCCTGTTCCTGTATAGCATGC
>JAGDQP010035145.1:379-19739 GCA_022664845.1 Lepisma saccharinum
GGTTGCGAAACTTGGATATTGAATGCGCAAACGACTCAAAGATTGAGTCACACAAAGAGCAATGGAGAGATGCATGCTAGGAATAACCAGGAGGGACAGGAAGAGAAATAAAAGGATTCGCGCACAAACAAAGGTAGAGGATGTAATCAAGACTGCGAAGAAGATGAAGTGGAGATGGGCCGGTCACATAGCTAGACGAGCAGATGGAAGGTGGACGACAAATGTACTACATTGGATTCCTAGTGAATGGAAACGACCGAGACGACGTCCAAATGTAAGATGGGTAGATGAAATCAACATGGATGATGATATCAGGAGCTACATGGATGAGGATATCAGCAGACCGAGATATGTGGAAAGAAAAGGGGGAGGCCTTCATCCAGCAGTGGATAGAAAACGGCTGAATATGATATATATATATATATATATATATATATATATATATATATATAGTTTTAAAAAAAATGGTTTTCAATATCAGATGTACCGTGTGACAATGTGAAGCCCAATAAGAAGTCTGCTAAAATATAATTTTGTTTTGGTAGATCATGCGAAAGCATGTAATAACTTGTTTGGCTCTTCTATAGTCATTTTTCTTGAACCCCCTTTCATGATGTTTTTTCCTCCAATACCGGTACATTTCTGCGTACATTGCATGAATGTAAGTATCACCTGTTTTGTATCTCCATTTTCATTTATTTCATATTTCACCTATGGAAGAGAAACAACATATTGAATTTTGTTTCATTACCAAAGTACAGTACTGTACTTTTCCAACTTTTTGTGCATGTGTGTGTAGACTCTATATTTTTATTATTATTTTCTGTATTTGAAGACCTAAAGAGTACTGTTCGGTTTACTGGGTTGCTTCATGTTAGCTGTAACGTAAACAAACCAATAGAAAATTATGATCAAAAATTACTGCAATATGTTCCAAATCAGTGGCGGCTCATCAGACGAAGTTCAGCTTCACTTATTACTTTGATATACATTAACTAAATAGGCATTAATAGGTATTAATTGGACCAGAAAGTCAGTCAACATTATATAAGATCGGATAGTGGCATTATCAGTATCCTATCTAAGCCCAGAAATCTCAGGATAAATGTTAATTAACAAGGATAATAGGAACGTTTTGGGAGTACTTCACCTATTATTTGTGTCACGAGCCGCCACTGTTCAAAATACTCTCTATTGTTTTTATTTCTTAAAAACCTGAAACCTTTCTTTCAAAGCACTACTTATTTAACAACTGATGACATGTAGATGTTTCAAATACAGCATTTATCAGAGATATTTTATATTAAATGTAATTTTAGCTTAAAATAAGTTGCCAATCTTTCCATATAACACAAAATGAAAGTTAGCAAAATCAAATACGTAACATCATTTATATCACTGTGAAATGTATAAAAATGGTGTAAGAGATAAACATTTTATAATAACTTGATATGATAAAAATAAAAGCATGTCAGTAAAAAAATAAACTTTTGGTGCCCGCGGTTATGTCGACCGGAAGAGCTAATAAAGTGTATCTAATATAAAATTGATTTATTTAAATTGTTCAAGAAATGTTTTTCTTGCAGATAATGATTTCTTTCATAGTTTTTCACGTTCATCGCCACAACTAACTAGTCATTTCCCTCACTGATAGAAACTACTGTCCATTTTATTTAATTAACATGTTCGATGCTGGACAAGCACCTATTGTCTGGAGAGTGTGCTGCAGAAGACTGAGAGGTGACGTTCCTCAGCGATCAGTCACTGATTCCGCAATCCTTCATGTTCACAAGATTTTAGGTAAACATTAGCCCATCTCGACCACTTATCTTTATCGGAGATTCTATTATTCACATAACAGTGTTTCTTTCAGAGGCATGACCGCGCAATATTATCCCCCAGAGTATGAAAAACAGCCCCAAGAATATTTTCAATGACTAGCAGTAACATATGGAACCTGTCTTCATACTCCGCGGAGAGATTAAAGATACACGCCTCCTCCGAACAAGTGAAAATACCCCCGTCCCCCACAAGAGATGTTTCTAACAAAGAAACCCTGCCGGATAAGAACTCGTAAAAACGTTTAAGAGAAAACAGGAGTAAGAATCAGCAAAAATATCCACTACTGAAACAATTGAAGTTTTAGCATCCAAATTATCTATTGTGAATACACCCTCTTTCTTTTTTCTTTAAAAAAAAAAAGGAAAAAAAAACACCATGGAAGGCAATACTTTCGAGGTCGGATTTTTTTTTTTAACTTTTTTCTTCCTGCTTCTCTTCATAGTAGCTCTTCGTCTGGTCGCTAGAGGCGCTATTATGTTCTCGCCTTGCAGCGGTTGCCATGGAAACAAACGGCGTTACGGACGTTTTATGATGACAAAGCTCCATGTAGACGGGGTGAATCAAGAGGTGCGTTCTGCTGAACACCCCTCTCCCAAATATAATCAAAGAGGGAGGCGCTTGCTATCCTCTAGTCCAGAAATAGAATTTCCTCACTTGTGTTCGATTCAACAATGGATTGTTCGTCTATCAATTATTACTTTAAACTTTCTTTTCTGCATTCCAGGTCTAACATAAGTAATTTCTCAATAGGTGTCTTATAAATAAAAGTCAATTCTGTTTGTGTGTATGCCCGCTATACAAATTCACATCGCTGGAACAATCTGAGCCAAATATTGCATTTGATCCCCGTCTACGTCATTTAATCATATCCTATCTTCTGATGGAACCCGCAGAATACCTATGACGTACAGGTTACATATAAGAAAATAAATTGTTGATGGTAATTGCTTTTATACAAAATAGCCTTTATACCTCGTGCCCCTACGGCCACTTAATAATTATTTATTTCATTACCAGATCTAGGCTACCACTAATCTCTAGCAACGCAAGATATGAACAGGAAAACATGATTGTGTCGTTTTAAATTAAGTTCTTTTAGTCGTTGTTCATTGTTGGTGTTGATTGTTGAGATTATCAAGGTCACATATTTCTTCCTTTCTTTCTTTCGCTCCTTGAGCCTCAACGATTAAACTGATCAAGATCGTACAAATTTATGTGTAACCCTCACATCATAAGCTTTCATATTATGATAACCTAAATATCGGTGTGGAGGGCGTGGTTTTCGACAAAATAGCCGGAAACAGGCACATCAAAAGTGAAATGTCAGTGGGTTTATGCCTGGGTCCCGGCCTGACTTAGTGACCTCATCTCGAATTCTCGATCCGGTGACCAGGGAAACAATGCAATGCAACTCAATTATTTCCTTATGATACACTGTTGCGTTTGAACAGTGCTTTTTTCAGGGATGACCGGGGCCTGGGGCAATACCCCCCAGCTCGAGATATACGCCGCCGCAAAGTTCCTAACAATAATAATGACATACGGAAATAGACTCACATCCCCGGAAGGATCAAAACTACCGCCGAAAGTGTGCAAATACACATCCTAGCGGAAAAGGGTATTCTGAAAGAATATCATGTTTGAAACATTAAATAGGATAAAAGCACTAAAATCTTTTAAAACTCTCAAAAATGAAGTTCCCACTTACACAAGCTCACTTCTCAAGGACTCTCATAGATTAAAATATTGACTCAAAGCACAGGAACATGGACATGGCACTGGATCAAGGTTGGGTCACCGGGTCAATTGAGTCAAAATTCGATCATCGGGTCGCCGATTCAAAGACAATCTGGTCATTTAAGTCAAGACCGGCTCCTGAGTCATTCGGGACAAGTTTTGGACAGGTTGTTAAGTCACCTATGTTCGGATCACCAGAAGTTTCAGCTCTAATACACACACATAGACACGTGGGAAGCTTGATATCTTTATATGTGTCCGAATATAAATTGAAATATGTTCGGAAGATTTGGTGACGTATTATAGCTACGAATCATTTTCCAACGTGAATCTCCTCACGCCGCACAAACGGGAGGTACACCGGCTATTCGTGTAGTTTATATAGAAAAAATAAATCTCGGAACATGTTTGTATCCATGTATATATGTGCACTATACAAATCTACAAACTTTTAAAAAAATATCTGCTAAAGTTTGCATGTTTACCTCAAGTAGAATTAACTCAGGAATTTGTTAAAAGTCCCACGAACCATTCATCTAATATTAAGTAAAATATTATGTATCCTTCTGCAAACGGCATAACATTAATGTTGTTTGGGTCACATATAAAGAAGAATATGAGCGGTTCTCACATGGAAGAGGAAAAGGTGAAGAGTTGCAGCTAACAAGTAACAAGAGTGTTTACAGGAGAAGAGGAGGAGCAAGAAGCTTGTTTGTCCAAGGCAAAAGAGATTTGACTGTCTTTGATTCTTACGGTTTGAGATTAATAGTAAGAACATTGCAACCGAAAGAGAAAAATAGTAGTGACGTATTTCTGTGTTAGGTAGCTCCAAAAGTACAAAGGAGCAAACGCTTTTCCTGTTCTTGGGGCTGGTGCTAGATTTGAAGACCTAACGGCCACTTTACTTAATATGTCAAGATATTTCTGAGCTACTTCTTAATTGTTCATTAATTTACTCGGGCAATAGATAGATACGTGACTGGAAAAGTGCGATTAAAACAAAAAGATTGTATCATAATGAAACCGTATAATGTTGACTGTTCGGTGATAGTGAGGGGTAGAATCCCGTATCGCCAGGGATCAGTGATATGTCCCATTGAGCTATGTGCAGCGCCCTAGCAACTAAGCTACGGCCCTTGGTTTGGATTTGAATTTAATTGTATAGTATTGGCTCAGGCTGTGATATCAGAACTCGTGTATCTTTCAGGAGGGTTACTGGCGGTAGAATGCCCCAGGGTATAAAAAAAAGTATTCCATAAAAACTTCTCAACGACTAGTATTATTATAATATACTGAACCTAGCTTCATATTCTTCGGAGATCAATAATACCGCCACGGAAATACACAAATGCGCTCCGTCGGAGGATTCTCTCAAGACCTCTTGATTGGCATACTTTGTTGTAATAAAACTTTGAAACTAAGCGGAATTTTGACAAATTCGCTCACAGATAGACTTGAGTCAAAGTTGCCTAAGGCTATAAATAAATTCAAGTTTAACCTGATCCAGCGGCAGGGGTGTGCTGGAGGGTTGTTAAATATTTATATTTGATCCGAGTCCTTTGTTAAATTATTTAGAGCGCACACCCTTGTCCAGCGGTGCTGTGGTGGAAAGAGGACTGAAAATTGCAACTGATACAAATAAAGCGCAACAGAATTCATAGCTATACTTCCGTTGATGGATGGACTATCTGGGAATAATTTAGCTACGAAATACATATTGTCATTTATTTCGCTTCAGTACCTGATGAATTTCAAATCCGAATGAAACGTCTCAATAGCACAACATAAAAGGTTGAGAATACATCAATGCAGTAGTATCCTCTGTCGAGATCTATGAAACTTAGCATAATTAAATGAAATTGCTTCTTTCACAGGCCGTGTGAGAAGATAAGGAGAAAGTAGTGGCCTTTGCCTGAGTTAAAGCTACGATCTCGCCATTGACCTAATTCTTTTAGACTTTAGCGACTGGACCTAGTTTTAGTTCAAATATAATCAGAATCACTGTCTTGAATTTCATTACACAAACCATGGGATAAGCAGAGGAGACGGTAACGGTCTTTGAACGTACCAAGCCCCACGCTGACCTGTATTGTTTGATTACACTGATCAACAAATGAAGAGTCAGAAAATCTTTTTGGAAAATGAGTACGAAATATATTATTTTTGAGGGGTGCTGAGTTCAAAAATGACTACTGTTTGTCGCCATCACCCACGATTTTGTCACAACTACTACAGAGTGAGTCGGCAAATATTACAGTACAGCCTCGCAGTTCACAAACGATCAAGGAAATGAAGCATCGTAGTACGCAAATGTGGAATGGTGGGAAAGGGCTACATTTTGGACCAACGTGGCTGACAGCGTGAAATCCGTCATATTGGGTGGAGGACATTTTTTTTTTTTTTTTCAAATAGCAAGTGATCGTGTGACATATTGATCAACACAAGAATGTTCCCAGAAAGCCATTCCATGTGTTAGATTTGACCCAAGTTTTACGCTGTTGGAGTTAAGACGCTGCTGGATAAATGAAGACATATACTGCGAATTTTCAGTGAAGATAACTTCGACACCGTAACAAGTAGGCCAAATGTAATGCCAGATATAACATTCTGGGAACTTTCTCGTGCTGTTTGATATGTCACACGACTCACTTGCTATTATTTTAAAAATGACCACAATCCAATATAACGGATTTCACGATGGCGGCCATGTTCATCATCTACTCCAAAATGATCATCTTTCCCACCATTCTACATTTGTATACTACGAGGTTTCATCTCTGACGGTTTGTGATCTAGAAGTACGTGATGCGACTTTTTAAATATTTTTTTACTTCAGCACACCGAAACACAGTCAGGGCACAAAAAATTAAGAAAAAAGGTTTTTCATTGTTGGCCAGTGTCATTAACATATCTTAAACGAGCCTGTGATATTCTAAGAAGGAACCTACAAATTTTGTTGAAGTGGAACGAACTATTGAATCTTTCTCATTGAAATTTCCGTCTGGGAACATGCACACCGAAGATAAGCATGCAGTTATCTGAAAGTTGCAGATCTGGATTGACCTTGGCGACCGCATTGTGGTGACTGAGATCAGGAGAAAATTATAGGATAAACATACAGCTATGGCATATGCCCGCCCCTTGGTGAACTTATTTTTGGAGGTATGGACAGGAAAGGAAAGGGACAGAGCTCTTTCCGAGGTATTATCCCGGGATTCGTCTGGTGAAACTGAAGGAAATGCCTGGAAAACCTGCCAGTCCTCGAACCTGCGTCCCTACTCTACGCTCATTCTTGTTATCGATCATAGATAATAGACCACAGTAGCTATCAGGATGATCCATATGAGTGTGTGTTTAACTTGCGCCTCTTCCCAGCAGATGCACAAGAATCCAATTTCTGGATGTCAAACTCCAGTCAACGTACAAAGGGAAAAAATAGTAGCTCGCGACGCAAGCTTTCCTAGTTTACTTACTGTGTGTTGAGAGAGATTCCATGTGGCATTGTATTTACAAATTCTCTTCTTGTGAATATTAGCAATCTATCAGCGAAAAGGAAAAAAAGAAAAAGAATAAGAGGGGGAACGAAAGAGAAAAAGACTCCCTATCTAATCTAAGCAATCACACAATGATGCTTTGTTCGGTAAAGTCAAGGCCGAATTTTGCGTATGCTTTTGCTTAAAAGTCAACTTCCGTGCGACGTAGCATACGAAACGGAACGAAATGGAACAGACAGACCAAACACAAGTGAATACGTCTGTGCCATAACCATACTCATAACGCCGCCGACACGGAAAGTTCTTCCATCCAATCTAGCCAGCTCAAGCAGACATTTAGTTAGGAGAGCTCGGGTAAAATCAATGTTGCCAAACTGGCGTGAGTCCGCATCGCAGATTTCGCGATGTTGCCAAAATACTTTTTCTCTCTGTGTCTCGCTTCTCCCACGTGAGGATGATTGACTGGAAATGGTAAGTAGGGGAACGGCGGGGAAAGGGGTAGAAAATATGAGGGAGTCAACCGCCATCGAGACCTTGACTGTCTGCAGTGTTGCTTGTTTGAAGTCGACTCAAGGCCATTCTATCTGTCTCTCTTTATTTCTCTCTTCGACTTCCTCATTTCCTTGGTCACGGTTGCTCCAGTGCAATGTTGCCAATTTTTACGTCCAATATTCCCGTCGTGCTCCAGGATCATTAAGTAAAGGCAATTTAACAAAATTCTCCCATGTAATTTTGCTAAATTCAAAGCAGTCTTTCAGTTGTTTAATAATGCGCTGAACAGAACATGTCAGACGCCTGGTGAACAATACGCGAAAATTTGGCAACAACGTTGCAGCAAAACAGACACACCTCTGTTGTCTTGGTCTGTTCATCAACCCCATGTCCTCCCACTTCAGTCAATGTATATATATTCTCTCTCTCTCTCTCTCTCTCATTCTCTCAATTGCTCCTACATACTGTGCCTCAATTCTTTTCAAGTGTAAAGTCGGAGTATCAATTTTCACCAACGCACTCAGACAATTGAATCTGTAGAATGTAAGCAACAGTTACCTTAACAGCTGGTTCAGTTCGCATATTTATAGGTCGTGGTACTGTGATTTCTTTTTGGATTTTTTTAAAATCTCAAGTCAGAGCACATGTGATGGGATATTTCCAATTGATTATTAAGACTTTCACGAGTCGTTCCGGAATCCGGACAACCATTCTTTGGATCATTGACATTACGCAATACCGTGCATGGCGTTCATATATTTTATCTCTAAGGTGCACATGTTGACATTTCAATCTAGTATTCAGACTGCTGAAATCAACGGTCCGCGACGAGAATCGAATTGGCCTTCGCCTGACTTTGATTAGTATGTCTGTTGAAACAAAATTAAACATGTGCGCGACTCGATATCTATCGACTAGATAGTTTCGGACTAAGAAATACTACTGCGTACTGAAACAGATCAGAGTGCGCAGGCGGAGTGACTCGCCGTTCCGCCCGAGCTGGAAAAGTCGCTGAGCTCAAATTGTTCTTACTACTTCAGCTCGGCAATCTTACGATACGACTTTAAAATACTCATTACATTAGACCCATAGTTAAGGCTGATTTTCATGAACGCTTCCGTTGCTTGCGATTTGGGTGAATACGTAATAAAAACACGTGTTTCAATTGGCTACTCACTCTAATCGCAAGCTTTCAAGGAAAGCAGCCCTTATCAGAAAGATTAGCACACTCGCTCTGTGTTCGCGTGGTCAGGAGTTTGTCTCGTGGAGTTGTGGCTGTCCACTGAACAAAATGGTTCGGATTCCACTTTACCAAACACTTTGGTCCCATTCCTTAGAAGCTCACCACCACGTTTCGAACGTTAATATTATTACATTTCTCGTTAGTCCAAAATTTCGACCAAGTATATTTATTTATTTAGTGACAACACAACAGGCAATTGCCTAATTATAGTGTTGAGCTTTACAAAGTAGTTGTACAGAGTTTATTGACAATTGCATCTCTAAATTCTTTAGGCAACATAAAGCATACGTCCAGATCATTGTGAACTGTACAGAATTTGTTATATATAGTACAAATTCTCCAGATTGGTGACTCCATCAAGATATTGGTTCTTGTCTTTTTGGTACCAGAAGCAAAGAGGTTCGAGTCCTGCTGCCGGCCATCCTGACAGGTTTTCCACACTTCTTCTCGATTTCGCTATACTTACAGATTCTGACCGCGGGAGTGCGCTCGCCAGAAAACCATAAATCGAGCTTGAGCCGGGCTTAGGCTCTAGCTGCGACTTCAGCCCATAAGTTCATAATAAAATTAAATGCACAGTCAGTTCGTAGTGTTACTGTGTAGTCTGGTGGGTAATACGGTGTAAAGAAAGTTAAACACTGTAGGTCTATCTTACTCTTACTAGTACTTACAATTCGCCCTTTTGTGCGTGGGCTGTCCTGATCATCTTCCACATTCCACACAGAAATTAAATTGTCGCGTTCAAGAGAGAAGAGTGTGAGTGTAACTCCTTACGACTTATATAAAATAACTTACGCCCTTTTGCCTTGAAAGCGATGATATGCTGATTGTGAAGATATCTGCTTGCAATCAGAAGGGTGTCTGCCTTCAGTCAGGGACAAGGATGAGCGAGCGCTTTCTTGTGCGGTAATCATCAACTGATACATTCAAATCTCGAACTCCAGGAATCGTATTTAGAGAAAGAGAGAGAGCTAGGGAGAAAAGAGGAGATTAGCATGAAGAAGGAATCCTAAATATGGCTTAAGGAACTCGCAAGTTCATGGCCGCAATAACAAACATTTGCCATTGGGATATTTTCTGGGCAAGATCTCGAAGATCTCTTCTCATATGGTCATCCCAACGACGTTTCAGCATTCCTAAGAACCTCATTCCCTCCGGCTTACCAATTACGATGGAATATAATCTTCGTTTTTACATGGCTCGCTCATTTTAGCAGTTGTGATTTCATTATTCTTATAACCATACAGGCTGTGGAGTTCTTTATTACGCAGTCTCCACCACAGTCAGCTCGTCCCGTTTCGCCCCGCATATCTTTCTAAAGCAAAACTTATTTTAAAACACGTAATTCATGTTCGTTTGCCAGGGTCGTACTCAAACTATCGCCACCATAAAGCATTGCCGGCAGAATAACCGTTGTGTATACTTTCAATTTCAGCATCCTTGATATTAATCTCCAGGTTGGTGTTTCTGTAATGAATAGAAAGATAAGTTCTTCGAAGCTAAGTGACTTCTTATTTCCTTCGTGGCCTCGTTCTTACTTGTTACATATGCTCCTAAGTATTTATATTTACTTACATTTCTTTGATCTCATTCTTAATTGTTATGTATTTATTTACTTCATCTGTGTTTCGGCACGTTATCATGTAAGGGCCTATTTTGTTTTCTCTATGTTCACCTATCTCATTGCAAGCTTCTACTAAGACATCGGTGTTACTGTGTAGTGCATCTATATAGTCCCCTATTAAATCTACATCATCCCCGAAACGAACAGTTGGTTCAAGCAATTCAAGGTCCCTTCTTCTCCTCTTTAATTTTCAGTATTTCATATCATAACGCAAAGCTGAACAATAACAGTGAGAAGGTATCGCCTTGATTCAATCCACTGCGAATCTCGAAGCTATTTGACATATTATTGCCAATGTGTATTCTGCTGTTGGGATGCTGAGACACATCCTTACTGACTCAACAAGTTTCTTTGGAATTCCAAATCGTACCAAGATATTGAATATTTTTGTCTTTTAATAGAATTATATGCTTTCTTAAGCCTATGAACAACTGATGAACAGTCTCCCATTGTAGTCCCATTTCTTCTCTAATATTTATCTCAAGCAGAAAATCTGGTCTAAGGTAGATATATTTTTTCTAAATCTACATTGGTGATCTCCAATTATTTCATTTCCGTCATTTTGTAGCGTGTTGGGAGTAAAGAGATTCCACGGGGCAGACTTGTAGATATTTTTATAAACCGGAACTATTACTGAGATTTTCCATTTTTTGGGAAGCTCCTCCTTTCTGTAGTTCCCTGACTAGTATCCGTTCCGTCCGCTTTAATTAATTTGGCTGGAATACTGTCGATTCCTCGTGATTTCATTTTTTTAAATATTATTATTTTAATTTCTTTAATGATCTTTCGGCCTCGATCTCACTCGATTCGGGTACCCACGGTTCTTCAGTATAGATTTCAGATCCCTCTGTTTGTTCACCTGTGTGTACATTAAGAAGCTTGTCGAAATAACTTCTTCACATATCGATAATTTTAGTCGGATCTGCCTGAAAATCTTCACGTTCATTTCTAATCATCTCTAGCCTTGGCTGGTAACTTTTTCTTAACGAGTTTATCCCTTTGTATATTTTTTCTCTTGCTGTTTTCCTCCATCTTCTGAATTTTATGCGTAAGATATTCTCGCTTTTTGTTTCTAAACCCACTTGTGGTGTTGCATTTCGCGTTACGGTAGTGGTTTACACTTACTTCGCTTTTATTGCTTAGCCATCGATTTCTTGCTTGTTTACTTTCCTCATGGAGCTTAATGTATTCTTCATCAAACCAAGGTTTGCTTTTTTGTTGTTTCTTCTCACCTACACATTTTTTTCTGCCCGCTTCACTATGTCACGAACAGCATCCCACATCCTATATACACCAATCTCATCATTATTATTAATGTCATCTTAATTATTACTCCAGTCGGCTAAAATTTGGAACCTATATGAGATTTTGAGTTGATAATCCTGCACTTACGCATAAATTATCTAACAGTTATACGTACTTCGAATTTCAGTTGTTTTGATCCCTTGGTTTCCATGTTCGCGATTCACAACTTTTCCCTCACTTTTGTGATCACTAACTAGTGATCGATGTCGCCTTCCTCTCCTCTGACCTCTGTAAGTCATTAAGTCCATTGCGTTGGTATGTCCCCGTCTGTCTACTAATATGGTTATACGATTTGCTATCCGGAGATATCCATGTGCATTTGTGTGCATCTTTAAGTACTTTACAATTAGATTATTCGAAATCGCAGAGATTGAAAGTCTTTGATCACTGTTGTTGCTGACTTCATGGAGACTTGATTTGTCTATACTTTTCTTCCCTATGTACTTTATCGTTGAAATCACCGAACGCAATTTTCGTATTATACTTCGGTAATCGATCAAGCAACTTATGTAGCTCATCATACAAAGTATCTTTGTAGCTCGCATCAGCTTCATTGGTCGGATCATGGACAGTTATTAAAATTTTTGTGTTGCACCATCAAGTACGTATCGTGAAAGTCGCTACCTGATCCTTCATTCAACACAAAATATCCATGAGTGCCTAGCTGCCCCAGTAGCACACAAACGTGCCTTGAGCGTTGATTTTTGGTTTATTTCGTGATTAACCGTTATTGGTTGAAAAAAGTACTTTTAATTTTAAATCATATTTCAACGAAGCCTTGATATTGTTGATAATATGTTCGTTCGACGTGGATTCAATTGTTATTTTCAAGTATGGTATAGATTTCGTTTCATGGAATTCTTTCTAATTTAATGGAATAAAATTTGAAATTAAAAGCTAATTGAATGCCATTAACTATTATTTTGTGTCCCCTTTTGCATATTGAAAACACGTTCAATTTCAATCTATATTCCAAAGAAAATTTGATTTCATTGAAAGGACGTTAATGAGACGTGTTTTTAACTATCATATTGAAGTGTGCTCTAAATTACGCTTCATTATGTTTCTTTCCAAGTTAATTGCATAAAAAATGGTGCTTAAAAGAGAATAGAATAAAATTAACTATACGTTTCTCAGGCTATTATTTCCATGTTGAAAGCAGATTGAATTTTAAATTATATTTCAACGAACATTTAATTTAGTTAATTGCGCGTTAATGTGAAGTGTTTTCAACAATGACATGTGTTTAGCTTCATATGCGTTTTTCTAAGGCGGCATATATTACACTTGTTGAGAAATACATATTTAATACTGTAGCGATGGTCAAAGTGTTAAAGAAGAAATAATGCACATAAAAAAAGAAGGAACTATTCTTTATTCTTACATTATGGTAAAACGACAGGTAGGGAGGGATTTGTGGCGACTACGTTTTACGTCTTGGTAGCATAAGGGGTATAATAAAAGAGTAGTGGGTGTCAAGACAGCTTCGTGGATCAGGGGTAACGTGTCGAGCTACCAACGACGAGTGCGGAACGTTCCAGCTTCAAATCCCATAGCAGACGGTTGGATGGTTTAATGTTGGAAAATTAATATTGTGTATATCATGATGAAAGCAACGGACAAAATACAGCTAAATGTGTATACCAATAGACAGCAAACATGCTCTGTTTTGGCCAACTGAACCCGTTTCTTCATCGTCCGCTTCTTGATTTCAACATGTTTCTTCTCAACTATTATTCAATGTCGAATAAACCGTTGAACAGGCGGGCATTTCGGTTCATTTACAATGTTAAAATTACGTTTCGGTATTAACGTGTAATCCACGTATTTTGAAAGTATGTGTTGAACTGGGGTGGTCTGACTGTAAAAAGAAACGGGAGCAGATCAACTAGTAACGTATTACAATTTTGGTCGTTGTGACTTTGCTGTTATGTCTGTGCGTCACTAATACAGAGGATTTCTGCAATCTCTATCAAAATCCTGGTTTTGTATTTAAATCCTTATAAAATTAGAGTAATTAATGTAAAAACAAAAGCGATTGTAAACTTTTGTCTACATTTGCACAACAATGCAGATTCATACGGCAAACATTAACATTACACATGGTGTACAAATAATTACTCCTAAAGCAATTTGTCGATACGAAAGAGTCTATCAACGGGACGTCAAAATAAACTAAAAATTGGTTTACGTTTATTGTCCTAACACAGTATTTATCTATCGATAACTTACTAGTTGAACAAGTATTCTGAATTTCCTTCACAACACTTGAATTTATCAAAAGAAGCAATTAGTGTTTTATATGCCTTATATATTATCCCAATAACTCTTTCACCAAAGCGTGAGAATTCTCGCTTGTGATAGAAGTTCGGTTAGCGTACGATTTTGTAATTTCCATTCGAAAATCGATTTTTTGTTTTTGAGATGATCATGCGTCTATGGAATTCCATTGGGATTTTCCACTACCAAGCGTGGACAATTAAAGAACGCATATCACAGTGCTGTATTGAGGGTAAACTTACTACAACCAGGTTTTTATTTATTCCATCTCAGAAGTAAATATAAAGGTATCTTCTCGTTTGTGCAATGCACCGCACACGCCGTGAACGGCGCATCACGAGGGATGTGAAAGTTGAACTCTAGATATTTTCGCCCAAAACGGCACGAAGTGAGGCGTTACACAAAGTTAAAACTTACACAAGGAACAATGGAGAGATGCATGCTAGGAATAAGTAAGAGGAGATGAAAACAAATTATTGCATTCGATCTCACACAGAGGTAATATGATCAAGTCCACAAAAAAATGAAGGGGAAACGGGCCGGTCACATAGCTTGACGAACAGATGGACGACAAATGTTCTACATTGGATTTCTACAGAAAAATATAAACAGCCTAGAAGACGACCAAATGCAAGATAAACTAAATCAAACGTTTTCAGGATCTACATGGATGAGGGTTACCAGACTGACTAAGATTTGCGGTTGAGGATGAGGCTGACTAAGATTTGCGGTTTAAAAAATGTTGGAGGCTTTCATCCAGCAATGAATTGAAACGATTATTATATACAGAGCGTTCCCGAAATAATGGTGCGAACTTCGGGAGATTATTATTATTTACATCAAAACAAGAAGAAAAAGTTATTTTGAAGAATAACTGGTGCTCAAAGTCCTGGTGCTCATGAAATATTGCATAGTGACCCAAACTTATATCTTAGCAAGGTCTGACGGATAATATTCTTCAAAATATTGATACAAAACATCTAAAAATCAAAGAAACTTTTCGTCGTGAAAGTTGCATACCACACAGAAATATGAGCGAAATATTTGAAACGTATACAGAAAGGCTCTAAGCAATAGAAGTTCCGTATTCTAACGTAAGTATACAACCTAACAATGATTATGACTACATGCAGTGTTCGATTTGTTAAAAATTAAGAAGGAGAACAACAACTAGTCGCTGTTTGTAAGATTGGGTAGAAACAGAAGAGTAGATAAGTTTTTTCATCGCTGGTTGGGATGATACGGAATCAACAACCGGGGATGAAATCCTCATGCACCAGGGAAGAGCCCCGATATCCCCCCCCCCCTCGGCAAATCGAACACTGAATACATGTATAGACTATATTAACTCAATATAAAAACAGATTCTTCAAATTATTAATGTTGAGAAAGACTTAACTAATCAATAAAAGCAAAAGCCCGATTTAAACAAGAAATTCATCTTCGGAGGAACACTAAGCCATAATGTTATAACAGATCATAAAAATAATTTTATCTAATCTTCTTATCTTAAGAAATACATCTTTAGGGGAATTTCATTTGTAGAAATGAAAAGCAAAGAAAACAATTATCTACCTTAATAGCTTCCTTCAGGATGGAAGGAAAATCTTAGACCATTCTCGACGATAAATGGGAGCGACACATGGAAAACTACTTCAGTAGATATAACTGAGCAATCAGAAAAAAGTTATAATCGCTTAAATTAAAATAAGGAAATACCAATTACGCTTCCAAGGTATTAGTCTCAAACACTTTACCTCAATTATCATCCAACTGAGAAGTTGTGTTCAACAGTAACATAATTTCAATTCTATGTTGGAGTTTCTACAAAGGAAACAATAAATTTTAACGATTATTTATAAAAAAATAATAAATGTAAGGAAGTACATATAATCAGAGCAAAGGTCTTAAATTTTTACTCAAGTTGCTAATCAAATAATAACGTCTTGAATATAGAACGTTAATAGGAGTATTTCCTCCTTAATCTTTATTATAGCTTCATTAAGAGTTCAATAGAACCATTTGACGTCTACGATAGAACTATCTTAATATATTGCTAAATCTGAACTTACATTATTTATGGCCTTTAGGCAACTTTTGGTCAGGCCGGGATAGGTAGAAAGGATGCTTAAAAAATCGTTCAGATGCTAGTTAGAAGCTATCATCCCGGCATTTGCCTGATATGACTGAGGGAAAACAATAGATACTCAGAAGGTATTTCCGCTGGAATCGTTTCCAGGATTTTGTGATTGCTAACTCAACTCTCTACCAACTGAGTGACGGCTGCTCGGAGTATTCCTAAAGCTCTCATCATGAAAAAAAAATCTGATAACGGCTGCTTTCTTTACGGAAGGAAGTATGAGGGAAGTGGTAATCGTAGGCAGTGAGTGTTAATTATGACCCTCAGAGTACAGTATATTTCACGAGTATTCCATTCCATTTGAATTCCGGAATATCAGAAATATGCCTGACATGTTCTCCAAGATAACGCTTAATATGTATTCAGAGATTAAACATATCAGTGTAAATAAAAAGAGGTTCACTATGAACTCGTATTTTAATGATATGAGCATTGAAAGATAGTAGAAACTATTGAAAGCAAAACTTTAATTAGAAAATTAAGAAAATTTCTGAAATCCTCCAAAGGCTAACATAGGCAAAACTCATGTAATTCCAGGCATGGGTCAGGAAATTTCTGGAATATTGCAGGTATATTCTTCGAGGAATATTCCTGACATATAGACCTAGTTGCAGATACAATATTTAGCACTTGCATGATTTCCTGAAGAATATGCCTTTATGAAACAGTTTAGATGAGGAAAGGGAATAACTTACTATACGTACAATACTATATAACATATATGGCTCTAATCAGTGTCGAAAACATTAACGAGGTCTATGGTTCTGGAGGCAATGTTTGCACGAATTCTGTGGGAATAACTCACTGGGAAATTTATCCTCTTAAAAGAATACTAGTTCCAAAATAATCTTACCATAAAATAGATACAATAGAAAAATTTGTACAAAATATATCTTGAACGACCAGTTCTAGTAAATTTTCTAGCCTCAGTTAATAAAATAAGACCAAGATGTTGTTTCTGTTATTTTCACAATTTGCGTTCATGTCACGATAATTGTAGTTTCAGGATTGTCTGCAACCCAGATACTGCACAGTGGGCTAGAAGTTAAAATTAGCGGGCCAAGTTATTTTTGGGGCATCGATACTGATCAATTATTCTATGCCACGCCATAGCCAAGCTACTGATCTTCATTTTCCGCACATACAAGGCCAGTATATATAAAACAGATGACGTATTAGCCCATTGAAAATTACTGATGAACGGACTCTGCAAATGGAGCCAAGCAGTTTGGTGGCGAGTGAGAAAATCGAACAAAGGCTTTGTGATAGCAATGTGTGTGAAGAGGAAGAATGTTTCCACATGGGAAATGTATTTTCCGGTATATACTTTCTAGTGTGTGTTAGTGAGCCAAGAATAATTCTGCTATATGTACTTAAGTGCTCCCAGAAGTGAGTGAATATGGGAAAAGCGAGAAATTCCACAACGTTATTGGCAGGTACACAGAGGCATAAAAAGTTCCGCGAGAGCCCGTGCAATTCAAACCTGCGCTGGTCTAAGGACTTACTTATTGACTTTATTGCCCTTGAAACAGACTTTGCCTTTAAGTGCTTCTTTTGCACCTACAGGTTATTTTGTCGTAAGCTGCAGTCAGAAACGACAGCCTCTATAATGCGTACGGAACTGTGTGAAGTAGCATGGATATGGCCTGTGGGTTTTTTCAGAACTCAACTTTGTCCTCGTCCATCACTGGAGTCACCAGAGCATTAATTTATTGTTTTTCGACAATTTTTATGGCTTTGTCTTGTGAATACCGATCGAGGTTCAGGCATTTGAGGAATATGACAAAGTAACAGTAGAAAAGCTGTGTATATCAATTATAGTAAAACTTTATTCATAGTGTTATATGCGTGTTACTATTCACAAAATCCTCGTACATGGTTGCAGGAGTGCAGAATATGTCCGATCAGGCAAGCCAGGCTCGGGGGAAATTTAGACTGCCGGGGGGAAATTTTTCCAACGAACAAAAAATATTTAAGAAGCCATTTAATTTCTCGGAAGCTAAAAAATCTTAGATAACACAACAACAACGGTGATGCAAAAGCGATTTATAGAATTTCTTCGTCATTGGCTAAGTTAAATAATAGACTACAGCGTATTATCAGGTATTTCAATGACAGCTGATAGAAGAGCGCAGGCCAGGATACGATACATCACAGGTGGATATACTATAAACTGCGAATATAAATAAATAACCGAACCTGACTTTTCAAACCTAACCTAGCTCGCTTGAGCTTAACTTATAAACAGTAAAAGAATGGAAAAACTAAAATATGCCAGATCAGTGTGACGCCATTAGTAGTCCACTGCGTGCCACTATATCCGTCTACGAATCAACTGGAGTGCTTATTTTATGAATTAATTATTGTCGTGCGGAGTAGTAAAGTACCAACATCCTTACAATTTGAAACCGGTTTGTAGCGTTAACCACTAGACATAGCAGGGTGACATAGTTGTAGGAGGTCCCGAGATGTTTGAAGGTTGTATATGTAATAGAAGACGAGATATGTGGCAAACAATTATTTTTTTTTAATTGTCATCCACGTTTTTATAGCTGCCATGTTATCGCTCGGTGTACCTGGCAACGAAACCCGTTATGAAACCACCGTCATTGACCGGGAAACCGTTTGGATTTTTTTTGTCTTACATCTTTGGATGTTCGTTGAATATTATTTAACTATATCATATTTTCATGTTCAAATGAAGTTGATATTAAAATTGAATTATATTAGCATTCCCCCTTTTTGCCCTGTACTCTTCTTTGGTTGTAGAAAAGAATATATATTTATTAAGATGAAATAGTTTGGAGGCATTATGTTCCGTGGATTCCTTCATTGGAAATTCTGCAGAAGGAGTTCCTTGGCTGGCTGTCTCATACTGCTGGTATGTTTGAAAGAAGATTTTTTTGTTAACCTCATTATGATCTGCGTCGACGAATCATCATTTTTGATAACCAATAGGAAACAAGCATTATAAGTGTTCTTTCAGCTATTAGAAAGAGAAATTTTATTGCAGGCTTCCTGTTATTTTTGGGAAAATTATTTTTGAATAAACGGTTAAGGATTTTTCCATAGAGAAATATATGATATATTGCCTTATTGAAAAGAACCGAGCTGAGATGTTTTGGCGTTTGTTAGATTGTAGACAGTACTTGGAGTAATAGTTACTTTTGTGGTGGGTCTTTAAGAAGAAAAGAATGTAAGCA
>JAGDQP010035146.1:0-19738 GCA_022664845.1 Lepisma saccharinum
TGATCATCGCAGGCGTTTGGGAGCTACAGTTGATCCGAAAGTTCCACATCATAGGAAAACTCCGAAATTAATATATACAGATGCTTATCAGAATAATGGAAACACCTGAACGAAAGTGCAACTTACCAGATTAATATGGTGTCGGGCCACCTTTCGCCTTCAGAACAGCCTTGATGCGACGTGGGATGGAGGCATAGAGGTCGTGAATGGTAGCAAGTGGAATATTACACCATTCCTCGTGCAGGGCATCGGCCAGTTCTGTGAGAGAGGATGGAGGTGGAAATCGTCGCCGGAGTCGTGTTTCCAAGATGGACCACAGATGTTCAATTATGTTGAGATCTGGGGATTGGGCGGGCCAGGGGAGGTGTTGAACTTCATCCCGATGTTCCTCAAACCACGCTGCAACAACTCCAGCTGTGTGAATGGGTGCATTATCATCCTGGAATATGGCGTCATTGTCCGGGAACAACATCCGGACCATAGGATGCAAGTGGTCTCCTAAAATTGCGACATAATCGTTGGCAGTGATGCGTCCGCGAAGTGTGACCACAGGACCCAATGAAAACCATGATATTGCGGCCCACAGCATCACCGTGCCGCCGCCATGTTTCACAGTTGGGCGGAGACACTGCAGATCATACGCTTCTTTGGGCGTTCTCCACACATAAACACGGCCCGTGGTTTGGAATAGGGTGAATGGTGACTCATCCGACCATACCACACGTTTCCAGTCGTCAACGGTCCAAGTTGCATGGTCGCGGCACCATTTGCGGCGTGCTAAAGCGTTCTGGTCCCTGATGAGAGGTTTGGCCCGTGCAACACGACCCCGTAAGTTCATGTCATGTAATTCGCGGCGGACTGTGATTGTCGAAACAGGTTGGGGGAGGTACTGAATGAGTTCCTCCGTCACTTGCGCCGCAGTGGCACGACGGTTCCGCGTGACAATGCGCTTTAATACCCGGCGTGCCCTGTCACTGATGCTTTTCTTCCGCCCACTGTTCCGCTTCCCCGATGTGGTTTTCCCGTGTGTTGTGTAGGCCGTCATCACCTTCGACACTGTCCCTGGCGACACACCTAACACACTAGCCACTGCCGTCACACTCACTCCACATAACCGCGCACCAACAATTTGCCCTCTTTGAAACTCTGAGAGGTCTCCCATTTTACACTACCTCCGTCTGCTGCAGCCACTGCACACTCCTGTTCCACGACGCCTGACGTAGTATGGAGACCGACCTAACACACCACCACCAGCAGTCCGGCGCTGCGGTCGCCACGACACCACTGCCAACCCATACATCTGACGTGTTGCCAACTACAGGTGTTTCCATTATTCTGATAAGCATCTGTATCTTCTGCGCAGTAGACGATTCGTTATCCTCACGCCCGAACCCAGAATAAACGCCCTGAGATTTAATAATACAAAGAGTTTAATAAGCATATGCATATAATAGTAGCTGAATGAGAGAGCAACGTGTGATTTACATAATGGCGCCCAACGTGGGACAGTGAATATGGATACCGTTGGTTACAGTGAAGAGAAAATGAAAAATGGCAGGACTGATCGTTTTGATACCTATAGAAGGAAGGATCTATGCAGTAAAGATGTATTATTATTTCTTAAGGATATGTTCCAGAGATTTAATGACACAACTGAACAGCTATGGAAAAACAAGAGGAAGAGAGTGACAAGAGGTGGAAAGAACTTTTTCCAACTAAAACTAAGATATCAAAATGTTCTGATGTGGTAGTAGAAATACTACAAACACCAGAAACAGAACAAAGTGAAATTATAAAGCTACAAGAAAGTCAAGAGGTTGAAATGGTTATAACTAATACAGAAACGTTAAGTCTTGTTATGGAGGAAGAAAAGAAACTAATGTCATTAGGACCTGAGGATGCAATGATACCCGTAGCCTTGAAAGAAGTACAGAACAGGCATTCGCAAATATTGGAGCGGAAATTAAAGTCCAAAACCCTAATTAATAATAATAAGAAAAGTAAGGGAAAGAAGCGAAAACAACGGTGGAACTCTCAGAAACAAATAGAAAATGACAAAAAAGGAACAAAATGCAATATACCATCCAATTAGATAAAAGAAATGCTAAGAAAATTCACCGATGGTATGGAAAGAAAGAAGAAGAACGTATCTACCCAGAGAACCAGTATGACAAATATTTCAGGCCATGGTCAGATGATCCACTTGGACTCCGACAGGAACTAGAGGAGAAAGGAAATTTGGATAGTGACCAGATTGAGTAAAATGAATATTAATATCTGAACTTAGTACCAGACTACTTATCTAATGAATATGTTGTCTTAGGTAGAAAATTAGAAAAAACAAAACAAAATCTACACACTAGAAGAGAGTAAATCTTCCATGACAAAAGACAATCAGAGGGTACAGATCCTAAGATGATCAAAGTATATCAACGATGGGCGAAGAAGAATAGGAAAGTCAAAAGAAAAGCTCAAAAATTATGGGTAATCAGAGCTATAAGGAAAATGGAAGATCGTGAGAATAATGGATTGTTAAGGCTACTGATAATTAAAGCTATCTTGAAAAGATGCTTACGATGTGTAAGACAAAGAAAATTCAGGATGTACAAAAGGAAAATATTTGTTAAAGAATCGGAAACGAAATGAACTATATTAGCTGATCAGCATCATAATGTGATCTTAGTGAAAGCACTAATTATTTAATCTGATGAGTTCGTGAATATAATTGAATACGTTTCTTCATGTAAAGTGCTTGTTATTAGAACTTAGGTGTGGAAGTTGTGTTTGAAGAACTCGACACATAAACTCGATAGAATGGTCAAGACCGATGCAGATGGGGAGAAAACAAACTAATATTGCTACTTTATGTATCCAGAACTATGATATAATGTGTCTGAATGAATAATTATCATTATGTATATTGTTTTTTAACGTAATGACGCATTTAAGTATTCATTTTTTTTTAATTCAAAACAATTTCTAAACTATAGTTCCTAAATTATGAAAAATTTCAAAATAATGTTCTTTAAGAATATAGTTTCTTCATATTCCTTTCTAAGTTGTTAAATATCAATTTCAAAAAAAAATATTTTTTTTGCTCATTGTAGGGCATATATGTAATGGTGCAGCTTTAACTTCAAGCTCACCTATATTAGACTGAACTAGTTTCAATTGCGTTAGGTCAAGCTTCACTAGGTTTGATTGCCTTAAGTCAAGATGCACTACATTTGATTGCGTTACGTTAGGTTGGACTAATGGATTGTGCATTTTAAACAAAAGCACTAATGTCTAAATGGAAGTTTAACTATGTTCACGTTTGTAAAGATATTTCTATTAAAACAATGTTATGTTTCTATACATAAAGTAGCAATATTAGTTTGTATTAATCCATATATTGCTAGAAAATGAATTAGTTTCAAAAATATATTTTTATTTTTGTCATAGTTTCGCTTCTGAATATTATTTATGCATTGCTGCATCTTTTTTATTTTAAGTTGTTTATCTTTGGCAATTTTATGACGTTTTCGATTGTACTGATGACATATATTCTGCCCTAGCTGAAATTCATTGTTGTTTTGGATATTATCTCGTGTGTTTATTGTACATGTTATGATCGTATTTTGATTTCTAAACATTATATGTTGATGATGGTAATTTATTGTTATTTCTGTGAATTGAACCAAAACATTGTGTCCTAGAATTATTTCATATGAATAATACTTAATAACATATAGTTCCATATTAACATGCTGATAATTATTCATCCAGATATTGGTATTAAATATTCCATCTGCTGTTTTGATTTGAATCATTTCAGATCCGGCAATATCTAATTAAATACCTTTGAATCGTTGTTGTAATATCTTGAATACATTGTACCTAATTAAGAAGTATGAGGTACCAGTACCAATTAGAGCTTTTATTGGTGTATCGACAATAGTAATTAAAATTTGATTGTACGATTGTGTTTCATTTACTTTTGTTTTATTTTCCAATACATCAAACTCATCTAGTGTAAAATCTCCAATAGTTAATACATTTTGCTTAGTATTTTGTTTTGATTGATAGACCAGGACAAGATCACTTCACCAACTACAACATATTAACTTCAATTTGTGATGTGTCAACTAATTTTCACTCGTTTAAAGAATATTTTATCAGCAATTAAAGGCTGTGTATTCTATACAACAATGGGTTTGGCGTCCATTTTGGATCCAAGATGGTGACTTTTTCCTAATGTCGCCTTTTTTCCTTTACCTACTCATGGTCCTACACCTTCATACCAAATTTGGTGTTTCTAGCTCCAGTAGTTTGGCCTTGGAATTTATATGAATGAGTCAATCAGTCAGTCAGTGAATCAGTGGCCATGGGGCTAAATAGTATTAAAAAATCTGTAGCAACCATTCAAAACTCCATTTAAGCCCCGATAAAGCGCAATTTTGACTTTATGTCCCAGAAACTGGAATTTCTGGTAGAATCCCTTCCTTCGGAGGTTAAGTAACCAAGCTAATTTTTGCTGTAACAACTTTGCTTTGCTGCACCTTTTTGTTTGCGGAGCTAGAGCACGCTCCATTCGACTGCATAGGAGATAAAGAGCAAAATCCAAGCAATGCTCGTTCCTCTAGGACTTTACCGTATAATGTACGCTCTATTTCAAAACAAAAATTGACATTTAATTGAAAAATTTCTTGAAAGTTATGTTGTTTAGCGGAAGTAAGACTTTTTTTTAACAGTGCGATTTCTTACAGATATGTCACTTGAGAACAAACGTGTTACCAGTACAATTAATATGGGATAAAATTATCTACTATATGTCAGTTTAACAGCATTTTATTGATAGCTTTTACCATTTTACTTTTCTAAACCACTTGGGAACCGCTGTTAATCAAAGCAGCATAATTATTTTCTCTACCAATGACATTGTAAAACGCTTTCTTTCTATCAGTAATTGTAAAATCTTAGGAACTTCACACTCTTGTCACTAGATGGGAAAGTAACTGCTAAGAATTTTATGTTATAGTACAGGGACGGACAACAGCGGGTCCATGAGCCACATGCGGCCCGCAATGTGATTTTGTTGCGGCTTGTGAGCAGATAGAAACTACATGAATGATTTAACAACTTGCTTTTACTGTGAAATATCTTATTTTGTTCTCACAGTAGGATAACTATTTAACGAAGATAAAAATTAAATATTGGATAAGCGTAAAACTTCTACCCGTTTTGATCCGAGCAAAATTGTAGTCGAGAGGCTTTAAATAAAAAATCAAATTCTACACGTTTTGACATGTGAATGGTTTAGCGGAATACGGACCTCATGGGGATTGCGGTGCGGGCTGTCAGCAGTAGCCACGTACTAGGAGGAACAATAGAGCAGACATAGGGAGACAGTGAGCATGAACGAGCAGGCAGGAACAGTGTATCATGTCGGTTAATTGGGGGACTACTATGGAACACATCAGACAAGGTTTACTTTTTGATTTCGATAAGGGCATAATGCGGCCAAAGCTAGCCACAACATTCACCAAGTATACGGTGAAGATACAGTTGCTGACAGCATATGTCGTGGGAGGTCTCAAAAATTCAGGAACGGAGACGAAATTTGAGAAGATCACCACGGTCTTGTATCCATCAGTCTTTTTCGAAGAGGATCCAGATCAAGCCATACGAAACAGCCTGAGGAATTCACCGAGTTTTTCCAGACACACAGGACAAGAGTTAATGGATGGGTTTCACCGCAAAGCTAGTTCGTTCAATTAAACATTTATCTGAATACAACTCAACGGGAGGGACGCGTCGGGATCTGTTTCCTTGCTTTTCCTGAACAAAATTGACCGGTTCTTTTCACGCATTGCCACACGTAACGAGAAGTGGGCTTTGTACCGGAACATAAACCGTAGAATGACTGTGTCGCAAGATAACGGTATTTCCTGTGCGATGCGCACGCGCTGTCGCATGCGCATGTGGATGTAGTGCTTCACATATTCTCGACCACTGGCACGGAGTTAGGTTTCACGTTCGACGCCCGCTTTTAACTTCCAAAGTGCGTAGGAATACTAAGGATATTCTGGTACTCAATTTGAAAGGAGGCTAACTGCGATCCAGAGCGCCAGACATGGGAACAGTGAAGAAAATTAACGAGCGCTAAAGCCGAGATTTGAATCCGAGCCACCCTATTCGTAGTCAGACGAGGCTACCGCCTGAGACACAGCGGCTACAGTTAAGTATGTGATGGTATGTCAAAGGCATAATTTATGGACTTTCGTTCAAGCTTTACCTCACCTGACCTATTCTCCTGACTTCGTCAATACAGGTTAGCACTTTTTTGCTCCTTGGAGAACTCCTTCGCTCGGAAAATCTTGGATGATGTGGGGCCTGTGAACTGGCATACCACAGTTCTTCATCTCTAAACCTCAGGATATTTTCCGGTATGGGATTCATCTCCTACCAGAAAGATAGCAAGCGGTCATGGTGTGCGATGGCGACTATGTAAAAAACTGTAGGTACACTGTAAAAACTGTACCTCTGAATTGGGAGTACGAAATTCCAATTTTGTACTCACAATTTTTGAGAGGCAGTGGTGAGTCTAGGGTTGGGTTTAGAGGGACGATTCTTGACCTCCCAGTTCTTAGGAGGGAACAGAGTAATAGAAACAGAAACGAAGATAAAATATGAATCTCTAGGCCCATCACTGCCTCTGAGAATTACGTCACTACCTCTGTCACGGGCTCAAGACATGTAACTATTGCCTTGAAGAAATGCCGAGTTAATTTCTGTTTCAATTTTGTCTAAAAGCGTGTAGACCGTGACGTTATCACTCATCATAATTTGGCCCTCGTATATGTAGCATTTGGCCACACCCGTTATAGTAGAACGAATATTATAAACGTGTAAAACATCTTCTGACTGAAGGAGTTGATAAATAGTGAAGTTTATACTCCTACAGATATTGTAATATATTTAATGTCTTAATTCTACTTGTATTCCTCTCAATTGTGATCAAAAGTACTGTAGCTACTAATGGTTGTTGCTTGAAATTACACTTCACACCCATCGTCATCAGAGTTCCCATAACCAATAAAATGATAATAAGCAGAAACTTTATATTGTCTAAAGCTATGAAATACTAATAAAATAAAGGATACGAATTTCTTCAGACCACCCGTAATAATAAAAACTCTCCTCACTCGTATATATCTTCAACATTAAGAGCGCATAACCCGTGATAGACTCTTCGGAGGCTAGCAAGTGAGGTTGTAAGTCTCCCCCCATAAAAAAACTAGTTGCGTAAATATAGACTATCAGAAGGGTTGTGTTGAGTTAAGTTTACCGTATTATACGGTAGCTATATTGCCAAGAGCATTTCAATGCGGGTGGATTAATCAAACCCGAAACAACACGGCAGAGGACTCCATGGTACTGGAAAGGATCAGCGTCAGTTCATACGTTGCTGGTAGGTACTTGAGCAATCCCCTTATTCACCCGATCTGAGTCCTTGTGACTAAGCATTATTTTTGAAAGATGAAAGAACGCTTCCGTGAAGTCCTCAGCATAATTTCTGTCGTAGTGTCCTCTTCGCATAATACCAGAAAACGGTGCTCTCAATGGTATCCAACGTCTGCGAGATGTTCTGAGATATATCACAGCAGTAGATTACGTGGCGAGATAACAATTTCTTTTTACATATATATGCTTGAAAAAAATGCCTCTTCAAGAAAATCGACCCTTGTACATTCTGTGCAATAACGTTTTTTTTAGATCACAAAGTTTCTGAATTGGTATCAAGTTCACAACACTAAAATTATCGTCTTCTTCACATATCGAATCAATGTCTTGTCACATAACCTCATTTTCACCTCCTATATTTTTATTTTTAAATTAACTTGACAATATTTAGAAAAGCGCAGTAAATTAAATGATGATTTCAGGTGTGTTTAATTTTGATGACTCAGTGTCCAGATAGCATGCCAACTTGCAACAAGGTTTTCAGTCCTTAATTTGAGTTTGTCGCACTTGATATTGCGTTTAACTTGATAAACATATATGAAACAAACTTGTTGGAACATGTGTGGCTTGTTTAAACAACATTGTTGCTGGTTCCCTTAACAAACCTAATTTAAGCTTGTCGAAACAAGCAGTTATGCGAGGAAGCTTGTCAAACTTGATTTTTTTTGCGCTTCGTTTCATCGCATTTTTGCTGTTATAAGTGACATGACAGTTTTGCAATAAACTAATCTGAGTCAACTCCCACCTATCTTGCAATCTGATGAACTACGTGTGGTAAATAGTGCTTGGAAAGCGAGGCAGGGCAAATGGTTCAGTGGCGTAGTGACTACAGCATTGGATCGATGTGGCAGTGGTCCTCCGCTCGATTCCCACACATAGCAACTGTTTTTGTTTTAAAAAAAAGAAGTACCTTATGTTTTTCTTTTCTGTCAAGGCTATTTCAACATTGACTCTTGTAAACTAGACTGTTCGATCAGCCTTGTTTAAACCTTTTTTGGCTGGGTGTGCTACTCTTGGCAAAGTATCCTTGATTCACATTCGACTCAGATCAGTCAAAATTATTATGTGAGTGCACATATTTCCTGGTAATTGTAATTTCATTTCAAACGAAATAGGAATTTAGAGAGTTCGTATGAAAAAAAATACTTGTGGACAGGTAACTTAAAAATCTTCAACATCTTTTTGAAGAAGTCAGACGAATGGTTAGATGAAACTTTAATCCCGCGATTGCTCAGTGGTTAGAGCGCTCACCTCTGACGCTTGGGTTGTCCGTTAAAAATCTGCTCGTGCCATGTGAAATTTCTGGTGAACAAAAACCGTGTGCGTGGATTTTCACAGAGTTCTCTCGTTTATTCTAACTTTCTTCATTTCACCAATAATCCCTTCATCATGTATCCGGCCTGTGGAAAAGTTGCCTAAAAATCTTAAAACATAATTTTAATTTCGGTTAACGGAAATTAGAAAGATTTCAGTTTCCATGAATACTCAAACAAAGAATATTTACGTATTTCTCAAACATACTCACATTTATTTTTAATTAGCGCCTCCGCGTATGAATACGGGAAGATTTGTGGTTTATTCATCCCTAAATCTCAGAAAGTACAAGCCAGACAACAAGCTATAGTCACATTGGATTACTCAAGATCTGAAAGGGTGGGGAAAGCTATGACTTTTACTCCATAACTGGCAGGTCCTTTTCGTTTGCTTACATTTTTCCCTTGTAAGAATTAACGCTATTGCCTTAATGAAAGCTGGTAGAGAAACTCGTTTCCGATTGCAGTTTAGCGACCTATATTTGTACGGCCGTATAGTCTGGTGATTCTGAAACTGACATGTCCATTATCTTGTGTTAGTTCCCTCTGTATTTCCTTAGGAATTCGTCTGTATCCGCTAGATCTCAATACATTTTATATTACACTGGAAAGATTTGATTTGTTGATAAAACTATTATTTTGTTTCTTAATATAGACTGTTATTCTGTCCATTATTTTCAATTCTAAATTGAATTCAGTGGTAAGTCATTATTCTCTGATGAGTTCTTACCGCTAACCAAAAAAGTTAAAGGACATTAAGAAATTTGGGAGAATGGTTCATGTAAATATTTTTGTGATGCGAAAGGATATCTCTTTTCTTCAATAACATTTCTGAAAATTTTGATGCAACCATTTGCCATGTTAACCTGGTTTTAATTTTTCAGGTAAGTAGGTAGAAAATTTTAACAGTATAGGAATATTTTCTTGATTTAAGAAAAGGTTTTGTACAGTTTATTGAGTGGCCAAATTATGAATCATTTCATACAAAGTCCATCACGCAGAAATGTGTCCCACCAGATACTGCTCCTACACTTGTATATGCTGTATTTCACTGCTGGTACACACTAGGGACAGGCACACGTATGCGAATACTGAAACCAGGTGCGCTGATACAGATCTTTGAACCGACGCACGATCCAGATCCTAGAACCAGGTACCCGGATCAAAATCTTGAAACACAGAACATCCGGATTCAGAACTTGGACCCAGGTACTCGACTCAGATCTTGGAACCTAGGATCTGGGTCTAGATCTTAGAACCGGGTAACCACATCATAATCTTGAAACATTGAAGATCTTGATCCAGAACTTGGACATAGGTACTCGACTCACAAGGAAAAGACTTTAAGTCATGATCGCCAAATGTATGTCTGCATTTGTTTTTCGAAAGACACTAAAATTAGAAGCCCCAAAAATCAAACTTCAGGGGGTACTTTATCCTAATATATTTTTAACGCGCAGATTTGTTTTGATTTTGTATTGTATGTTATTTTAAGAGTTATTCCATGTCACAGCAACATACCGAAAAATTGAATTGCCTGAAACTTTGTACATACAAACTCTTCTTTCTATATTCTATTCAGATTTCTAAAGCGGTTTTTTATAGCCTTACGTTTCGTTTTTCGAGTTTTCGGCCATTTTTAACTATGTTTTTTCTCTGGAGAGAGCCTGTAAACGTGAAAACAAAAAGTATTATATCCTTCCAATTAAGCATTGTAAATAAAAGCTATGATATATCATTTTGAAGCTTTGAAAATAAGAAATCAGATTCTATACTGAATATGAATCAGTTTGCAGTAACTCGTTTCTGATTGGTCAAAACCTCTAAAAATACGTTTTTTTCAATTTCCAAACAACGGATATTTTGTTTTCTTTGAAAATGTACGGAAATGTTTGTAATTGAAATGAGTGGTATATTGCATTCCAAAACTACGAAGGGTTTTATCCCAGAGCAAAACGATTTTTATTTATTGTGCACGAAAAATCAGCCTTCTGTATTTCAATTCTCATTATTTACAGTTTTGCTTGAACCAATGACCTCAAAACTTATAAATATAATTAAAATTGCAATCAAAAGCACACTTTTTATGATTATTGATTATCTTGACAGCATTTGTGACAGCTGTCAATCATTAAATGGCTGTCAATTTATCGGCATGTTGCTGTGACATGGAATGACTCTTAAAATAACATACAATACAAAATCAACACAGATCTGCACGTTACAAACATATTATGGTAAAGTTGTGCCTGAAGTTTGAATTTTTGAGCGTCTAATTTTAGTATCTTTCGAAAGACACATACAGACATACATTTGGCGATCGTGACTTAAAGTTCTTTCCCTGTCAGATCTTGGAACCGAGAATCCGGATCCAGATCCTGAAACCAGATACTTGAATCAGAATCTTGAAACACTGAAGATCCTGATCCAGATCTTGGGTCCAGGTACTTGACTCAGATCTTGGAACCGAGGTTCCTAATCACGATTTTGGAAACGAGGATTTGGAACTGGGTACCCGCATTTGGATCTTGATACCGAGGATCCGGATTCGGATCGTGTAACCGTTGCTAGCTTCTCTTAGGATCAGATTCCGAGTTCATACATTTCGAGCGGCAGTTGTTCACTTGGTAGAATGCTGGTTTCGTATTCAGGAGATTCCGTGTTTGATACCAGCGACCGACCATCCTGACAGCTTATTCTCAGGGTTCTCTACCAGCCACAAGAAAAACCCCAAGATAGCCTCTTTAACTAGGGTTCTGAGCTACTCCTTCTCGTATGCTTTCCCCTAATCTATTGCAGCCTGAACCATAGATGTCTAATTGCCAAAGATAAATTTAAGCTAGTACATACAAATTTAATAATGCCCTCCTGAAAATCCTTTCTATTCGTAATGAAGGTAAAGAGGAATTTGTATAGAATTTACATTCTCTATAACAACGCCGGTGACTTGATTTAATAGTTACGATATTAACACATCAAATTTACATAACTTTCACTGCATAATAGCACAACCAATGTATTAAATCCGTCGTAACATGGTAGCAGATAATTACTTGGATATATCTTCGCGTAATTTTGACATTTAAACTTACTTTTTATTAATATATGGTTTACCAAAGCAATCAACGTTGAAACAGAAATTGCGATATAAGATTTATCTGTATCCATCGTTTCGCTTACGAATATATCTATAAAAAGACAAATGAAAAACACAAAATGGATCGCCGTTAATAGAAACAATAAAACTTTAAATGTAATATTTAATTGCAACAGATATTAAGTACAAATGAGATAATTCATAAAAGTGCAAAATAACGAATTGGTTATTGTTAAATAAAGAGGAGAACAAATTTTAATATCAGTTTTAAATAAAACTTTTAATTCTAATCATTTGTCATACTAATAATGTAAACGAGCGATTATTACTTGGGATGACAATGGGCTGAGCGAAACGGGAACTTCAGTAAGAAATAATTATTTTCAAAAAAGATAAAACTTTAAACATTAAAGACTCCCTGCACTGGTGAAGAAGGAATTATTACTTTGGCAAACAATAGCAATTAAAAAGAAATTAAGATTTCCTATTAATGTAGGAAGAGCATAAAAGGGATTTGAAATAAGGCATCTCCCGCACAGTCATCGAACAGAGTACCTGAATTCATCTTAAAACAACACAAGGAAGACAACATGAAGGTCTACGTACTTTTCTTCGCCCTCATCGTCTGCATTGTAAGTAATTTTTTTCACATTTTCTTGTTTCTAATTCACCTATCGTTTCCTTTTCGCACAACCTTAAAAATTCTTTTCTGTTACCGAAATAGATATGTTCAGGAATAAAATAATCTTGCATAACCTCCATGATTTTTGATAGTTTATTTTCTTTATAGCTTTATATTTAATTTTGCATTTTATTATTTTTTGTTGTAAGCAACTGCCTGCATAAAAGCAGTGAAAATTAACATGAACAAAAATTCCAATATGAAGACATGCTTTCCCATTTAGATACCGGTATGTCGACTCCAGGAGAAGCCAAGGAATAGAGGTCATTCCTCTAATACTGTTGTTATATTCGTTCAATAGCAGGAGCGAAATCAACACGACAGCAGTGGTTATTCATGTCTACGAGTACACAGTGATAGACTCTTGCTTGTCTAAGACATTTGGTCCTTGGTATATTACTAGGAATGGAAGCTGCTGACAATAACATGTTTATGTTCTTTATTATTGGGTTTTACTGAAGGTGTATTAGAGATCTATTGATTGAAATGTATTGATACTGGAAAGTAGGTCGTAAACAGAACTTCCAGGAGGGTAAACCAAATGCTGAGGTGGACGATAAAAATCTCAACTAGGAACCCAGAAAGATATTAATTAAACCTAACAAAGAAACAATCCCGGAACAATAATCACAAGTACCATAGGCGTGCGTAGTCCTTAATATTTGGTGATGCAATCAGTAGAGATGAAGTAGAAAAGGTATACGGGGTCAGCAAGCTATCGACGTGTAGTCACTTGGCTTAACAACAGACCTTGTAAGAGCCAAATCTACAACTGCGATCTTCTCCCAAGAAAACTGCACTTCTGTTGCACATTTGAGGAAGCGAATCTTCTACCCTAATTTAGAGGAGTTCAGATGTATCTTTTAACCTTGAGTGAAGACAATTTTAAATAATTGTATCATTGTAATCATCTGAACTACTCAATCCCCAGTAAGCTGGCAGCAGCCAACTGGCATCCTCTAACACCAACAGCAAGATGATACGCAAGCTAGTAATCCCCTAAATCTTCACACTGGACTGAATCGATTTAACAAAATATTGACAAGTCCGAAGGAAACATTCCAAATCGCCAGTTCTAAAACGTAGTTGACTGTAAACGAGGAGGTTACAAACAAAAGCATAGCCCACTATAAGGACCAAATTAACTTGGAGATATCAGGAAGTGTGCGCTACCCAAAAAGAAACAAGGTGTATAAAACAAGTCTACAAACAATAGAAAACATAAAAAGGAGAAAAACATTACAATATGTTTCGGTAGTCTCTAATTGATTAGAGAAAAAGCCCTAGAAGGCTACTTTTACCCTGCCCGCATTTTGGCAAATCAGTATGACCGTTATTAGGTTCAAAACATATTCAACTACACTGAAAACCAGGGAGCATTGACGAAAACATTGTAGGGATGCGTTAGGTAGAGGATGATGAATTTATCAGCCAGGGTCTCTCTCAAGGTACTATTCCGGCTTTTGTCTAGTGGAACTAAGCAGAAATCCCGAAAAATCTCAATCAAGATATACGACAATAGGGTTCGAATCCACGTGCATCCCCATTCCAGGTACTAAAAGGAGACCCAGTCCCACAAACAGTAAAATACAACTAAACAAAGGAATCAAGAAGAGACCAACACGATCAAAACCGTTTAACATTTTTGTTTTGAAGCGTGATGTGCATCCCGTATAAAGGAAAATAGTAATGTAACCTGACTTTGCATAAACCACCTTCGGTCATTCGACAATATGTAAGCGAATTGCGTGAAGCGTTGAAAAATTCTCGAGCATAAATTTTATTACTGTTTGGAGTTCAGGCAGAAAATTGTGTTCTGCTCTCACTTTTTCAAGGTGTATAATTTCTTCCTTTCTGTATAAAGCAAGGGGTTTCTTTGCTGATATTTACATAACGTTAACTACTGTATAAAATGCACTGCAAACATTTTTCATACTTTTCTTTTTAATGAGACTGAAGGGGCCTGACTTGAATTTGTTTCAGTGCACCAATACACCAGCCAAGCTCGGCAAGCTACTAGCCAATTTGGTAGAGTTAGACAAAGCAATAAAATGGTGGGTTCTGATGCCACAAGCTCCACCCCTAATCTCATATAAGAGACCTTGAAACAGTATCTAAACTTGAAACAAGTAGCCTTCACACAAAATAACTGACGATGTACAAGATTTAACCATGAAAGAACCCAACAAATTGGATTATCTTAACAGTATGCCAAAACGCATAAGAAAAAGAGAGAACTGTCACTGACAAACATGAAAACTTCCGTTTTGTTGTCCAAAGCCTATGAGCGTACTCAGGCAAGTGGAGAAAATAGATGAAAACCATTAAGTTAATCAAGTGATGGATGGTATTACAGAATTGAGAGACGCTGGACACTATCAAAGAAACTGACAGAGTTATAAACCAACCTCAATACCAAAAAGAGAAATGAGGAACCCGCAATTAATCTACCAAAGATCAAGAGGCAGAGAGCTGAGACAGAAGCCAAAGGATGGCCTCAAAATTAAAACGTTCAAGAACTAAGGAAAATAATTGAAAACGAATATAAATTTCAGACCCAATAAAGGAAAAAAAAATGATTAGAAACTAGAGTTCAAAGGAAAAGTGATAAACTCGTATAGCAATCCTCTAATGGAGTTCAGGTGAGCGTATTTAGCGAGGAATGTACACATAACACATTAATGCCTAATGTACTCACCCCCGTCACATACGAAGGTCCTAGATAGTGAGCAAGCACGATAAAGTGACAGCCACACAGAGAACCCGTATATATTATAGATATGGGAGGTTGATCCAGAGAGACTTGTCACTCGGCAACGATACATCAGAAGTAGCAAATATGACAATCTGCTAGTGTGAATGGAAGGTCCGGATCCTAAGCAGTCACTATATACCCACAACTACCTATTTCTTAGATATATCTTACTCTTTGGTTACGTATCTTACGGTTTGAAAGTAAATAATACTGCGATGCATGCACTAGAATTAATATTATTTATTTTTAATATTTATTTTAGGTTTTTCAGGTAAAGGGTTATAGCAGGAAAATATTTCACTTTCAATACAATATTCCAGCACAATGAATCTCACATCTAAAATATCATTAATTATTTATCTCTCTTTTCTTTTGAATCTCCGATGGCAACTCCTGCATTAAGAATAATTATTATTAATTATTTCTCACTATTTTCTCCTTGATTTGCGAAAGAGAAGTACACATCAATGGTATCATCAATTATTTCTCACTCTTTTCTGCTAAGTTCTCGAAACATTGTAAAGTTTGACACACTTATTTCAACAATTCACGTGTCAGGATACTGTTACATATACCTTGAAATATCATGTTGAATCCCGTTTGCGTACCAAACCATCAGCCCACTGAAAAACATTCCATGTACATATTTATCTTTGGATGTTCTTTCTAGCTATGCATACTGTAAACAATTGAATTACTATAAATGACAACCATAAACAACATTTAAGGAGCTCCATCTGATTTGCAAAAGTATGATAACTAAATTCCAATAGTGTGTATAAATTCAATACTAGAACACATATAGATGTTTGACATACAGTATGTTGGATGCATTACTAAACTTAGTCACTTTTCGATAGAATTTTCGGTTAATTATTCTTTTCTGATATAAAGATAAAAATACAGATTCTCTTAAACCAACCCCTGCGCAATATACTGTCTTCAAACTAACTGCTATAGATTATTTTTCTCTCTTCACTTTCCCCTCTATGTACTGATTGAACAAGACATCCTTTTTTTTAGAACTAAGCCCAAACTCCTAATATAGCGATAGTAATGCCCTCAAACGAGAAAACTAAGAGGAACTTTGGTGTAACCATTGATCACCAACGAATCACCCTTAAAGTACAAAGCGAAATTGGAACAATTACGCCAGTAGAACCTATTCCAAAAAATCAGGGAACCAGACCTACTCCAAATTGATTAACATCTTACATACTCAGTTTTACCGTGGAGATATTTTCTTTTTCAGTGTGATTTGTCTCCTTAACATATGGTGGTTTCATAACAATAAGCCACAAGATTTGAGACTATATAATATTTTCATGTCGTGCCCACAGAAACTTAATATATAATAAGTGTATGAGCTATCTGTACAAACATGCACGTTTTATTATTTGCATTTATCAAAGATAGCACATGAATGATTCATTCTCATGTACAAAATTGTTCTCCGATGCCTGCACCAATTTACGGTGTCCCTATAAGTTATACAAAACAATACAAGGGTCAAAGTAGTTTCCAACCACAATATCTCACAGATATTCGAACTCCTGTATGTTAACAGAATATCCCTTCTTCCTGGATGCTTTATCAGCAATTTTGTCATAAATTGTGACTACCGGGAGTTTATCTCAAATAACTGAACAACCACAGAATATCCGGTCGCTGTTCCTTTTGAAAGAAGCTAACCTCCACTTCAACATACGAAATGACAAGAAACTAATCTCCTTATGGTGAGAGATCACTACGATTGACTTCTTGCATCCCTTTTCCTTTCGTTATTACTTACACACTATAAATGCAACTATCACAGCCTGCAGTCGAAGAATAACTTCTAAATGAAATTCTCCTCGTGCTGAGCTTACGTAGCACACCAAATTCACTGCCGTTATACCAATATACAATAAAAGAATGTACGGTGGAAGCAGTTTGTCGGTGTGATATTTTGTATCACCAAGGACTGTCTCAAAATGTACGTATCAAAGAACGTAGTACTGTGCGAAACTTAATGTCTAAAAAAATGATAAAGACAATATTACCTGTTGGTATCCACAATGGGTGGCATATACTAAAGAATATAATGTTCACCAATCCTCTGTTTTATTATGACAAACGACGGGAATACGTTCGGGAAATCCTTTATGGAGCCTAATGTAACACCACGAACGTAATATTTCTAGAATTCTCCTACTCCAAAAACATGTGGACATGAATCAGTATTTGTAAGGAAGCACTGACGGACTTTCGATGCATTGTTGTTCCTCCATAAATATTGATAGATACGATGAGTTAACACTGACACTCTCATCTTTACACTCGGTTCTTTAAAATTTATAAAAAAATATTCCCACTGGCGACTTTTAAAGCGATTTTTCTTCACGATGACATCCTTATCCTTAGTGTCGAAGTCCACTATCGATCTATCTCGCACGCATCATGTAGTGTTCTACTTCTTGTCGACACTCGATACCTGACGAGGGATATTCTTGTGGTTGTTCATAAGATCATTACATATTGAATCTCACTTGATGTATATGCTTTAAAATTCCTATAAACAATGACATCGTCACAGGGAGCTGTAGGGAAAATCCTTCACGGTACTGCCCTACGCACACCTATAACAAGTAATACTGTATTTTATATTAGACCTATCACAAGCATCTCATATTCATATTGCTAGCATCGACTGATGCAATATTTGAAACGTCATGTTTACAAGTTGTTCTTAAATAGAGATCTATTGAGTTACGCCATTTCAAGGTATCTTAAATCTGAAGCCGATTTAGATAGAAAGTGATTATGTGCCATTGTAATAGTATTGCTCAAGTATTATTTCTGAAATAACCTATTGAATTTACTCGCAAATAAGTGAATAAAATAGGGAATAATTTAGTACAAGAAGTATTTAACACAGGAAATATTTAACAGAAGAAATAACATAATAATAACGAATTAAAAGTGTAATTAATTATCTTTATTCCAAATAAACGCAACATCCATACAGAAAATCCTTACAACATTAATACGTTCGTACCATCTAGCGTGCTAATAGATAATCACCCTATCTTGTATTAGATTTACACAGTATTAATCTCAAAATCTAACGTCATAGTAATTTTGTGGTGAAAAAATTATTCCATACAAACATTAACTCAATCGAAAGATGATTCACTGATTACAGAATGCACACTGGATTCAGTCAGGTACATAGGATGAGATTTTACTTGTATTTATTCTGTTCTTTCTGCTGTTATGTACTCGCTTTTATTGAATGCATCCATAATATATTTTTATCCACTTTAAGTCTTGGTGTACACAGTGGCTGCGGAAAGCAAGCTGGGGTCCGGGGAAAGTGAATTTGATTGAGCTCCATTCGCGAACGTAATTGAGTGGAATTACGTTCTTTGAATTTAGTGTACAGAATAACATA
Source organism: Lepisma saccharinum (assembly GCA_022664845.1). NCBI lineage: Eukaryota > Metazoa > Arthropoda > Insecta > Zygentoma > Lepismatidae > Lepisma > Lepisma saccharinum. Next base: position 18,787 of record JAGDQP010035146.1, read on the forward strand.
ATATCATTCAAATAGAACGCTCGTTGCTGAAACTAGTAGCACATGTGCACAGTCCTCGAACAAGGATCCATCTCACTTGTTTATCGACAGAAATAAATCATTTTGTAAATTTGGTTATTAAAACCCTTAAATTAGTTTCCTCAAAGCCAAATTACCTAGGTAAATCGTTCCTTCACATCCGAAAACAGTATATTCACAGTAATTCACTTAACCTTTAGGACAGTTTTCAAAATAAACTTTACACAAACTTTGTCGCTTAATAGTATTTGTGATATCACGGAATATTCGGAAAGCCTTTCTTGTAAATGTTTAGAAATTACATTTTAAAAAAAATGTATTTTTACATACAAATTTTATACCAATTGGAATTGTGAAATATTTGTTTTTCTATGAATGTGCCATAAGGAATGCCACCATACATAGAGAGAAATTTATTGCAATAATGCGTAACCCCGTTAATCTGCAGTTCTGCATGTCTGTAACTTTGCAGGAACACGTAGCAACATCACGTGTGTGTTTAAATTACAAAATTGAACTCAAATGTATATTCGAGTGAATTATATTATCACATATTGTATTTCAGTGTTTCTTAGATTGATTTTACATAACTTTCGGATGTGTATCATTCTACTTTCAGTTCCAAATTAGCTTCGTGAAATTGGATCTAGCTAGCTAGCCATATTCGACACCCGAACAGAATATGGAGATTAAGAATAGAATCAAACAATTAGAAATAATTAATTTTGGATATGATGTTTCTAAATTTGGCAGCATCGAGCGAAATTATATGAACATCAACCATTTCTGGACCACTCGACATTAGTATTTTAGAAAAAGGTGTGATAAATGTCAGATTAATATAATTTTAACATTGTTTTCTGCAAGATACTAAAATGATTGATCATTCTGTATTAAGAACACGCCACTGCTCGTGTATATAATCTGAAACTAA
>JAGDQP010035147.1:3639-19736 GCA_022664845.1 Lepisma saccharinum
GGGTGAAGCGAACATGGGATTTTAGGGGACTTTTGGGATTTCATTTGGGAGGCCACAAAGAATAAATCCTGAAAAAATTAGCTTTTTATAAATTATTTCAGCTCGCAACCCTATATTTACTGGGCTATTAGGATAATATAATTTAAGAGAGATAATCACGTTGTTTTGCATTCGAAAAAAAAATCAGGTAGGAACGGCGACTCGAACTGACAACCCTTTAGTTCATGGTCGCCAGCCTTAACCACTACGCCACAGAGTGCGCTGCGCTTGCGGACATTCATCGGCGCTTATTAGCCGAGGATTGAATGACAGTCTTCGCTTCGAAATTTAAAACCAATCTTGTGTCTTTCTTCACGTCTTCTCGGAGTTATAATTGTTTTTGCTACATGATTATGCAATGCATGTGTTGTATCTGTAAATTTTGCTTGTGTAATGTTTTATTTGAGAAAGAACATTGTCTGTTATCTCAGTTGCTGGTAATACTAAAGATATACACTGTTTCATAGAGCGCAGAGAAGTATTCCTTCTTTTCTCACAATTTCCCGTAATTTTCCCTATGTTGCCAAGTTTTGTGGACTTAATTTTTTCCATTATTTCTTCATGATTCTGTTTTTCGGTATTGTTTCATTATTTATTAGTATTTTTGTGATAAAATTTCAGGAAATATTGGTATTTACATTCTTTACAAATAAAACAATTAAGCGAACACCAGAATCGAAGGAGAAAAATGTTATTTGTAAAAAACTGTCAAAGAAAGACATGCGAAAATTTTTTTGAGTATGAGTGTACATCTACTCTCAACTCTTCCTAACTGTTGCAAGTTAATCAGAATTGAGAATATTCAGGATACTGACACGGAAGGTTTCGGCAAAGTTGCGACCGTGTTCTCTGGTATGCGAAGATGAAGTGGTGGTGATTTGGTGGAAAAACTAGTTGTTGATGCGGATTGTTAGAGGTGTTTGGCTTACTCCAACGTAGAAGGCGTTACGTAGGTTAAGCGTAAGAGGGGAAAATGCAACTGCTGGAGCGTTGGGAAAGAGTATTTTTGTAACTAACGGGATGCTCGAAGGTCGAACTGGGGTTAAAAATTGTATTGCATTGGCTAGGTTTGTGGGGACGGAGCTGAATGGGTCCAGTTCTGGTCAAGATTGTGTTGAGACTCGGGGGTCTGCAGTAGACTGTTTTGGGACATGAGGGGAAAGTTCTTTGTCCCAACGATATGGATTTTTTAATATGACACTAAGTATCAATATAGGTTGTCAACACTCACAACTGGAATTGTTGGAGGGTGGGGACTTGCACAGTATTTTTGCTATTATGTCGAAGAATGTTCGTGCCAACTGTGGTACGGGTATGTCCAGCTGTATGCTAGCCATTTGAAAATAGAATTTTCTAAATAAGGTGGCAAGGCTAACAACTTCGGTAACCTGCACTACCTCTACGACCGGGCCTTCTCTCACTAACTGGGAGGAGACCCCATAATTCCTCTTGCTAAGGCTTAAGAGAACCGACCGCGGTAGACGCCTAATGTGCAATCATACATTCTCGTCGTGGGACCTGTTCATACCCAAGCCACTACTTGCTGAACAAACACAGATAGGCTACTCACCAGCCCACATTAGCAGACATCGTGGTGAATGAAATGTGTGCGTTCCCCACTTTTACCACATGATAGTACAACGAAAGAAACAGCATCGCAGGGTAGAATCCAGTTGGCAATGGCAGCGGTCAGTCCTGCAGGAAGTATTGAGGGGCAAAATAATTTTAGATTTTCATCATAGATTTAGCACAATAGATCACATACAATTTTTAAATAAAGTTATGGAAACGACTAATGAATGTGAACTTCCAATGTGCCTTAGATCCATAGATTTTGAGAAAACCTTCGATTCGGTCTCCTTGGCAGCAGACTTAAATCCTTTGAACATCAAGTCATCGAAGGTACATCGCTACAAAACATATATTCGACTGCCACATCTGTCATAAGACTACATCAAGAGCAAAAAATTCAAAGTTGGAATATAAATAATGCAAAGGTTCCATCTCTCCAAACTATTTTCTGCGGTTTTGGAGGAAGTGTTTTCAAATTTAAATTGGGATGCAGTTTAAATTAAACTCAATGGCGCATACCTTAATCACCTACGATTCGCTAACGACATAATCGTGTATGCAGAAGAACTACAAAGCAGAATGGAAGAGCTCAGCAATGAAAGTTCGAAAATAGGACTTAACGGTGTTGATCATCCCCGCCATGTTGGTGTGCATTTTCCTTTCTTTTTTTTTTTTAACTTATGCCTTTCGGAAGGGGGATTTTAAGTTCTTGTTTAGCGTAATTTGTTTCTGTTACTATTTTGACTCTTACAAGGAGGAGTCACGGTCTGAGAATTTTAGTTTGGGACCAGACTTTGTGTGATTATAGTATACCCTTTAGGCATTATACGAAAATACTAGTTTGCACCAGTGGCGGCTCGTGGGTGAAACAGTAGGTGAAGTCCTACCAAATATCCAGACTTTATCGATTTATTCCTAATGTCATTTACTCATATTACTCAATATTGAGTATCCTGCTGGATTTCCCCTCCTCCAATACACCATGCAATTATTATTTCATATTCTTCTCCTTAATACTGATTTTCTACCTTTCACCGTTCAAGTCAGTTTGCTATTTCTTTCCAAAATGATCAAACCTTCACATGGTTGTGCTAAGTGCATTCATGATTGAAATCGAACAATTCCTTTTCTTGAGTTTCTAATTAAGTAATTTTTCAAACACTGAAACTCCACGGGACTCTTGGTGTTTGGGGTGCCCCGTTCGTGCCGAAGAGAAATTAGGCTAAAGGCCCTGTGCGTGGAATTTTTTCGGGGAGTCGGGCTCTCCCGTTTTCTTCCATTTTCTTCATTCCACCGATTATTGCATCATTATCCATTCCGCCAGAGCCAATAAAAAAAAATCCTAAAGGCCCTAAATATTCAAATTCAAATGTAACTCCACAAATCAACTGGAACACTCTTTTTGAAACCTTGCTTCAATAAGTTTTTAAAATCTTGCTTCATGTTTTCAAGACGTATATCATGCAGTTATATTACTATAAAAGAGAACCATACTTACTACGAAGATGTTGTTCTCTTTTTTTATATAGCACTTATTCAGAGCTGCACATGAAGCGAAAAACGCCCAAACCTAGACTACATACTGGTATCCTAATTTCTCTTCGGTTCCACATCAAAACCTTTAATTTTCTAACCTTTTCCACACCACCCTTAAGACTGAGTGAGTTCGCAAGTTTTCTTAAACGCGGTATTCCGAGAATGCCTACTACAAAATTCTGGATATGATTTGTCCATCAAACGTTGTTTCCATGAGGAGAATGAAGGAGATAGTAGACAGAAACTCAATCAGATACAAGGAGGTTTCGTAAGCTTCCCTTTTATGTCATTTTAGTACTAATTACTTCGGCTTGTCTCAATGAAATACAAGCAGTTAGGCCTAAGTTTAAATTTCCACACGACCACCGCAGCCGGCGTCAGGTTAATGAACTAACAGGTGCTCCCGTATTTATTAGGTACAAATCTACAAAATAAATATATTTTTCTATTCATGTTAAACCTGCAGGTTCAGTTTCATACCTTTTTATACAAGCCTTTACTGCTAATTCCGTTACCTCATGATCTGCTTAAATATCTGTCCTAGACAATTACTGATATCTGTGTCACTAGATCACATTAACTGTGAATGTAAACAGCTTAATCTGTATTATGCTTCATGGTAATGGTTTAGGCAGTGTTCAATCTGTTATAAATTACGAAGGAGGATTATAAAACTAGTTTTTGCTTGTAACTATCAATTACTATCTGTTTGGGTAGAAATATAGTTCATCCCTGGTTGGGATAATATTCGGAATGAACTACCGGGGATGAAATCTTCACGCACCAGGGAAAATCTCCGGCATCCCCCTGTCTCCCCTGGCAAATCGAACACTGGGTTTAGGATACCCGCTCAACAAGATGTAATATCTGCCATATAACTCTTATATTTTGAAATAAAGGGCTATTGGGGTAGGAGCATTTTGTTTTCTGCGATTCCCTGTAAATTACTTTGCAGATAAATTTCTGATTTTATGTAACCTACTGGAGGGTTTTGTCAGTATCTGCTTGAGTGAGTCTCTCTACCTAGTAAACTTATTTCGCTATTTTCATTTTTTGCATTGAATAGGTATTAATATTAACATTTTCTTCATATAAATAATCAATGCATGTATCTGCAATATAAACTTACACGATCATTTTATCACCGACAATATTTTTAAGCAGTCTTTAAAACCTAATAGTGAAGATGCGTCAAATTAATATAAAGCTTTATAAGTATAAATATTTATGTCACTAATATATAGCTAATATAAATATTTATGTCACTTATAAAATTTGTATATATTCCGGATTATGACGAGGATATATTTTTCTTTCTCCATTTAAGTGGAAAATTGTGGCTTTGACAGATTGACTCCCATATTTGGCTTCGATTTTTTAAATTCATTTTAAGGCCTTTAGGCAACTATGACTCAGGCCGAATGGATGATGATGGGATGAATTGGTGAAATGAAGAAAGTGGGAGGAAACGGGAGCACCCCGAGATAACCCACGCACACTGTTTGTCCACCACAAAGCCCACGTGACATGAGCAGGGATCGATCCAACAACCCCTAGCACCAAAGATGAGTACTTGGCTTCGACATAGGCTCAATCCGAGATACGTGTTTCATTACATCTGACGGTACTAATGATGAATGTAGGGGGGGGGGACAAGAAAAATCTCCATTGGAGCTTCAAAATTCTTCAGGGAGTTTGTTATGAGCCATAGCGAAAGATAAAATATTGTTCTTGAAAGTAAAGTTCCTGTTTGGAGCAACTGCTTCCCCCACCCCACCCCCACACACCTCCTGAATTATCTGCATGCAACACTGAGTGAGAAGACTACAGCTACTGGGCAGTTATATTTACGTTGAAACTTTTCTAGTTTGTGCACAACATGCGTTTGAATTGTTTCCCTTCTTTTTATCTTAAAAGCGTGATGATAGATACACTTATTTGGCTTTAAAATCGTGCACATTTTAGCTAAGATGCTAAGCATCCAGTTTACCGTATATTTTCTAGTAATAAAATCTTGATTATACATCGTACAGGCAATGAAATTTCTAACGACCGTGGTAATTATCATGCAGTTTCCAACCCTGTACAAAAATTCAAAGTGATGCTGTCGTGGGATTTGGAGAAAACAATTCCAGTATCTCACTATGCACTGTGCAGAGAATCTCACTTGGAAAGAGCAGGAAAGAACTTCACAGGCGCCACAGAGTAGGAAAGAAAGGAGTAGGTTTCTGCCAGCGCTAAGCTCCACGCCGCTTCTGATTGGTCAGAATGGCCTGACTGAGAAGTACACCTTCTGCTACAGATAGTGGACCTCACTTCCACTCAAGATCAGTAAAAAAAAAATGATAGCTAGGGCCAGTCCTAAATGCTTCCTTTCCTTACTTCTTTCCTTTTGCTGAGAAATCAAAGGAGCCTGCTTTGCGAGACTAATGGCGCCTTCTAGCGTCAGAACTGGGAATTACTTGTAGGCAAAACTATAATAAAGCGAGTTGGTGTTGCTCTTGCTGGCATTTTATGATATTTATTTCAGTAATTTGAAACTTGTGTTTTCTTTATTTAATGAATACAGAAATAAAATAATAGGTGAAATACAGCTTCACCAACTTCACCCGAATAACCGCCCCTGGTTTGCACTATTCATCTGGTTGCGAGTAATCATGGGTCAAAGACTGCGTAAAAGATTCGACCCATCTCTTATGCCATAAAATGTTCTTGATTATCGTCGACCCGGGTCGATGAAGCGGTAAAGTGGTCGGCTTACGAACGGGAGATTGCAGGTTCTAGTGTCTTTGGGCACGTAACTTTTTTATACTTGACTGCATATTTCATAAGTTGTAATAAAAATGAACAATAAATATAACTGTGCAATAACATTTTGTAATTACAAAGACGATCGTGCCAACCAGGTAGCCGCGCGGCCTAAGGGGTTAAGCAAGCAACTCGAAGGTCGCGGGTTCGAATCCCACTTGTGCTTGAGGCATGAATGTTTGTGGATTTTAACGAAGATGTAAATATAAATAGTTCAAATTCTGACGGGCCGAAGTCAGAGGTGTAAATATAATTGGCCCATACAAAATAAAGTTTTTTTATAAAGACAATCGTGTTGAAAAGCTAACCCTTTTCTGCGGGGAAAAAAATTATTTCACGAAATTAAGCTAATTTGTAAAATCATTTCGCACAAAAAAAATCGATATCCATATGCATGTGGTATATGCCACGAAAATTGTATATAGAGAAATATACGAAATGTTTTAATGGAAATTACCAGCAAAAAATTAGAATACCAGAACAATATGCACAATCAGTGCTGTCAGTATACAGTGTTATTTATACACGGAACCAGAGTGATCATATTTGTAGAAGCATTAAAAATAAAAGATAATTCTACATCTCGAACAACAAATGGATTACGATTTTGGACAAGAACACTGTGCTCTGAGAAGATCCATTGGGGAGCAAACTTCATTGACATTTATGAAGATGTTTCTTTCGTTATTTATTTATTGTCAACACAACAGCCTAATTAATGTGTCGATATTTGCAATATTGGTTTACATACATTTTTATTACAAAATCTTTATATGCTTTGTAAGACATATCACACATATCAAATTCAATGCAATTCCTACACATTTCATTGTAGGCAGTACAATTTCTCAAGATTGGTGACTTCATCATTATATTAGTTTTGGCCTTCTTGCAGTGGAAGAGACCAGTACTGTCTACACGAGTTTTTAGAGACGGGATACGAAACTGTAACAATGATACTAAGTCTGTGCAGTCTATGGCGTTTTGAATTACTTTTCTAAGAAATAACAGATCAGAAATGATACGCCTTTGCTCTAACGTCTGAAAATTAAAGTGTTTAATGATTGTACTGTAGTTTTCATAAGTAGGATAGATCCGAGTTACTTTGTGCGTTAGAAATTTCAGATATTTGGATTGTATTTTCTCTAGTTGCAAATTTTTTGTTGATAGGGATTCCAAATAGTAGAGGCATATTCCAGTTTGGAACGAACATAAGTAGAGTACATTTTCTCTAATGTAGAAACATTCTTAAACTTTTTTCCCATCCTTATTACAAATCCTAACATTTTAAAAGCTTCATTTGTAATATTTATGTGGTTGTTAAACGTCAATTTCTTATCAAAGGTGACACCAAGATATTTAATCACATCAGGTCTACTTAGTGCATTCTCATTAATTTCATAATCTAATCGATAAATCGATTTATTTCTACTATAAGATAATACTTTACATTTCTTTGTATTGACGGGAAGTTGATCGATAGTGCACCATTTAGCAAAACTATGCTGTAGTTTTATGGCATCTTCAACAGAATCAAGTTTTTCATATATTTTGAGATCATCCGCAAAAAACATTTTTTCGTTATCGGGTATCAATTCCGAGAGGTCATTAATAAACAAGAGAAATAACAATGGTCCAAGATTCGAGCCTTGGGGGACTCCTGACAGAGCTGTATATTCATTAGATTTGTATTCTCTAAATATAACAGATTATCTACGATTAGTTAAATAGAAGGACATGAACCTAACCAAGGAAGACGAGAAGTGATAATTATTCAGTTAGCGAGTAATATATTGTAATTTACTCTATCAAACGCCTTTTCAAGTCAATATAAATCACATCAACTTGCTTTCCTTCATCCAAAAATTTGCTATAAAATCTGTTTCAATTGCAAGGTTTGTTACCGTGGATTTATGTGAAAAAGAGCCATGTTGTTTACTTGAAATGACTGGTTTCACGTGAATAATAATTCGCTGATATAAAATATGTTCAAATACTTTGGCAAAGGCTGCTAACATTGCTATAGGCCTATAGCTGGTAATTTCTCGCCTGTTATTAGTTTTAGGTATTGGACAAACTAAAGCACATTTCCATTTTTCAGGGAAAGTACATGTTTTCAATGATAAGTTGAAAGTAATCAACAGGGGATATTTAAACATATCAACACATCCTTTTACTATATAGGAGGGTATGCCGTCATATCCAACTGTCGTTTTGGATTTTAGATTGTTGATAGCCTTTTCTATTTCACTCAAATGTATTTGGTCAACAGACAGTATTCCGATTTCTTCGTAAACTCTGTGATTACTATCAAAATAATTGAACGGCTGCGAAGAGGATACAAATACTGACTGGAAATACTGTGCAAATGTGTTAGCTATTTCTTTAGTGTTAAACAAATCCTGTCCTTGAAATTTTAATATATTTGGAGGAAGATGATTTGTTTTATTTTTTATAAATTTCCATAGTTGACCTATGGATCATTATTTATATTATTTTTCAGAATTTGATATAAAGGTTTCATATGCTTTCCTAATGTCTTTCTTGACTTCCCTACGCAATCTAACAAATTCCTGATAGTTAGGGTTTGGCCTCTCAGTTTTATAATTATATTTTTCACGATAGATTGATTTAACCTTGAGTTTCCTAATAATGTCTTTAGTGAACCAGCATGGATACTTTGGGACAGAGTTTCTTTTACAGGGTACACATTTATCAAATATTTCATAAATAATATGATAAAGCTTACTCATTAAGTCATTAACGTTATTATACTTTTAAGCATTCCCAGTCAACTTTCAGTAGTTCCCTATATAATATCATAAAATCAGCCTTCCTGAAATTGTAACCAAAGTATTGTTCCTTTCTTTAATTTCTTTTGGTTATTTATATTTATTACTATAGCTGGATGATGGAGATATTTAACGGTTTAACGGTACTAGCGGAATCAATTGCCTATTAACTTCAGTGTTTTCTAGGTTTGAAAGAACCAAATCTAGTGTACGATTATTGTGATTTACTACATTTTTTAATGATTTAAGATCATAAAAGGTTATAAAATTAAATAAGTTCCTGAATTTATCTGAGCTATTTACAAAATCGAAATCAATACTGGAAATGAACGATAGATTAAAGTCTCCAACCAGAAGAATATGACTACCTTGCGGATAGTTTGTCTCAACACGAGCAAATAAATCATCATACAAATCCAATCCTGAGTTTGGTTCAAAATATACTACACAGATAAACAATGGTTCCCTTCCTACTGTAATTTTGGCAATAATACATTCATATTTATCATCACAACTGTTCAGTAAACAAAGATTGTAATTTTCAAGAGAAGCGACAACAACCCCACCCCCCTTTGATTTTCCAGATTTTTTAACATTGCGGTCTCGTCTCATTGTGAAATAGTTCACTATCATAATGTGTTTCATTGGTCAAAGCTTCAGTGAAAGTAATTACATCATAATTGTTTGATATAACACTACAGAAAAAGTCCCTTGATTCTCCCCATAAAGATCGACTGTTTTGGTAATATAATTGAAATTGTTTGCTTGTTCTGCTGACATCCTAAGTCTGAGATATGTTTGGGATTTGTTTACACTCTTCACTTCTTTTTGTTAAAGAAGACTTACCCTCTCCTTCCCCTCTGCATTCCTTCTGTGAAACTCTGCTTCCCCTAGGCGGCTGTGTCATGGATGAACGCGTTGACCTGTTCATTTGCTTCTTTCCAGATGTCATAGATGCAACTGCACTTTGGTCAAGTTCCGGAGACAGTGTTGCAACTTCAGGAGAATTATTTTGTATGATTTCTTGTGACAGCTTTCCACTTTTTGTAGATCATCAAGAGTGTACGGTCTATTGTTTATATATAGTTTGTTATATTGGAGCTTTGCGCGATCTCCTCTTGATCGAGCGTCCCTCATATAACATGATAACTGTTTTCTTGTTTCACGCATGGAAGCCGAGAAGTCCTCAGTAATAATAATATGTGTTCCTTTTCACGAAAAGCATTTTTAAGTAATTCAGTTTTTTTAAAAAAATAAAGAAGAAAACCTAACAATAATAGGGGCATTATGTCCTCGTCCAAGCCTATGGGGTCTTTCTAAATCACTAGAGTTTAAGTCTACTTTAAGCTGCTTTGTCATAAACTGTAAGACATGTTTTTCTGATTCTTCCCAAGATTCCGGTCCACTACATTCACGAATATTCCGAAACATTAGATTATTTCTGCGGGACTGATTTTCAAGTTTGTCCACACGATCACTAGTAACAGCCAGTTGCTTCTTAAGTTCCTCATTCTCACCTTTCACCGCACTCAATTCATTCACTACCGTTTCAATTTTTCTACTTAGATTGTTAGTGACACCAGAAATACCAGTTATTTTCTGATCCAGCTCTTCCAATTTCTTGTATACGTCGTCCAATGACTTAGGGCCTGGGTTCAGTTCTACTCCCGACATCACCAGTAATGCAGCGACCACCAAACCAAGCGAGAACACTTTCAACATCGATGTAAGGATATCAACATTTTCGCAAGGTTTGCAACACTTCAATCTCGTTTTCGCAGCAAACATTCCTATCCGGCTCCTTCAAACTACAATGTCTACACCCATCTCGACACACTCGACGGACTTCAGGAACGAGAAGTATATAAGTCTGCACACTCACAAAGTTTCGAAGCATAGCAAGCATGTAGAATCCTATTACCAAAGATTGGAGTGAGTGAATTGTTGTTAACGTTTTAAGCGAGCTGGTAAGCTTCTTAGGACGGGACCTACAGTTTTTGGTAAAGTGGGCTACGTTCAGTTGATCCCGGCGGGATTTGAACCCGTGACCACGCGCAGTGAAAGTGAGCGCTCTAACCACTCGTCCATCCCGAGGTCACTAAAAATTGGAAATGACAGTTGGTGATGAGCTATCGATCGTGTTTTAATAGTGTCTTCGCGGAACTGCAGTACGAAACTGCTCTACTTATTGCCGTATCGTAATGTATTCATATACTTTCGTGAAACATTTTTTTCTGCACAAAATTGTTCACTTTCAACACTATCGTTTTTTAATAGAAAAATGTTATAGTTATATTTTCATTCCTTTTTTAATACAACGTATTAAATACTCATTCTAGTATTAATAATTAACTAACTAACTCTGTGGTTTATGGAACTCGCAAGTTCATCGCCGCAGTAACAAACGTTCGCCATTGGATTCTATCCTGGGCAACATCAAGCCAGTTTTCATAACGAACACCTATTTCTCGAGTTTTCTTCTAATATTGTCCTCCCAACGACGTCTCGGTCTTCCCAATGGTCTCCTTCCTTCCGGCCTTCCAACCAGGATAGAATATAATCTTCGTTTTTTCCCCATCCGAGTTACATAGCCTGCCCAACTTAGATGTCACGATTTCATTATTTTTATAACATCTGGTGAATCGTACAGTCCGTGGAGTTCTTCGTTGTGCAGTCTCCTCCATTCTCCAGTCATCTCGTCCCATATATCTTTCTCAAAACTTAATTATCCTGCTTATATTCTACCATTATTATAGAATCATATTGGATTCTTAGCATTCGTCTTTTTAATTATTGTCGTTCATATTTTCTAACCTTTTTATTTACATTGCTATTGGGCGGTTATACAGAATGGTACGTAAGTGTACATGTACATATTAAACAAAATGGGCGGGGGGCTGCGTCCCATAGCGGAGGTTTCCCATTTATTGTAACCTACTCGTGATGGTACACCTTCTTACCAATTTTCGATTGTCTACCTTCAGTTGTTTGAAAAGTGGATTTTTGGGCGGCCATTTTGGATCCAAGATGGTATCTTTGTATACATTTTTAGCGTTTTCTTATATTGTCGTCACCTACTCGTGATAGTGCACTTTTGTATAAAATTTCATTTCTCTACCTCGAACGGGTGGAAAATGGATTTTGTGGCGGCCATTTTGAATCCAAGATGGTGACTTTTTAAATATGTTGTAATATTTTCCTAAACTACTCTCATGACAAATTTCGTATCTCCAGTTCAAACGGTGCGGAAAATTGATTTTGGGGTCCTCCATTTTGGATTCAAGATGGCGTCTTTAGAGATATTTGGTAATATTTTCGTACCCTACTAGTGATAATGTACCTTCATACCAAACTTCATTTCAGTAGCCTCAATGGTTTAGGCTTTGTATTCTATACAACAATGGGTTTGGCGGCCCTTTTAAATCCAAGATGGCGACTATTCCAAAATGTCGGAATTTTCTCTTTACTCTTGATCATACACCCTTATACCAAATTAAGTGTTTCTGGCTCCAGTAATTCGGCGTGGTAATTGTGATGAATCAGTGAGTGAGTGACCATGGGGGCTATATATATATGGTGTAGTAAAAAGTAATCCATTATTTTTGCATGACATTGAAGGCTTGACTTACCATAGTTAGAATGATTCGATTTAGGTCACATATGCGCCGTTTTGTTCGATAACGTGTTGCCATTTGGAAGGTAATATCATGATGCCTCTCTCATAGAAGCCCTTGTCCCAATTGGCAAAAAATTGAGACAGTCGATTTTCACAAGTCTCTCTTGAAGCGAATTTTGCACCAGCAAACGTGTTCGCCATGGACAGGAACAGATGGTAATCACTCGGTGCCAGGTCCGGACTGTAAGGTGGATGCATAAGAACCTCCCAACCAAGCTCCCGCAGCTTCTGGCGAGTCACTATCGATGTGTGTGGCCTGGCGTTGTCCTGGTGGAACACAATGCCTCTCCTATTGGCCAAAGCTGGGCGCTTCTGGGCGATTGCTGCCTTCAGACGGTCCAATTGTTGACAGTATAGTTCCGAGTTAATTGTTTGGCCGTAGGGGAGCAGCTCATAGTAGATAATTCCCTGCCAATCCCACCAATCACACAGCAAAACCTTCATGGCCGTCAATCCTGGCTTGGGCACCGTTTGCGCCGGCGCACCGCGTTTCGACCACGACCGTTTTCGCGTGATTTTGTCGTAAGTGATCCACTTTTCATCACCAGTCACCAACCGCTTCAGAAATGAGTCGCTTTTGTTGCGATTCAGCAGCGATTCGCAGATGGAAATTCGGTCCATGAGGTTTTTTTGCGTTAACTCGTGTGGCACCCATACATCAAGCTTCTTTTTGTATCCAGCCTTATGCAAATGGTTCCACACGGTTTTTTGTGTAATGTTTAGCTCTTGGGCAATCGAAACAGTGCTTACATGACGGGCGGACGCGACAATGTCCATGATTTTATCGACATTTTCGACACTTGGCCTTCCAGTGCGTGGTACATGTTTGACGTCAAAATTACCGGCACGGAATCGAAGAAACCAAAATTGCGCGTGATAGGCTGTTACAGTATCAGGACCATAAACATTATTGACATTTGCAGCCGCCTGGCTTGCGTTTTCGCCTTTATCGAAGAAAAACTGTAAAATATAGCGTATTTTCTCTTTGCTAGTGTCCATTTTGACGCGCGCTCACACAACACTGAGTCAGCTCATCACAACTATCTGAACAGTGTTTGTAGTACGCAATCTCATCGTTTGAACGCCATCTCGTTGAACCCGATCGGACTTATACAACGCGAGCTACAGATCACTGAAGCCATCTATTGGCAAAATAATGGATTACTTTTTACTACACCAGATATTATATGGATGGACTCGCTTTGGTTCACTGGGGGTTGCACCCCCAACTACGGGAGTTTATAATTGAAACTTTCTGATTATGTTACACATAGTTTCTTATATTTTTCCTGTGTTTTACAGATGCCACGAAAACCATCTGTAACACCTGAAGTTGTTGCAGACATTTTTCGGTGTTACAGCACGGAATTGTTTGATGCGGAAAGGACAATGGTTGGTCCCACAAAGGATATCTGGAAACTGCTTGTGCATTAATATAATTTACAGATGACACATAAGGCTCTTTATACTGTATTAAAAAAGACAGAACGTAATGTTAGTTTCCCAGATGATACACAAGAACGTTGGTATACAAAAGAAGATACGACTACAGATGAAAAAGTTGGTGAGAATAGTGCACGGGATGACGAAGGATTCAGCATTTCCTTAGAGACTAGTGAAAGTGAGGAAGAATCCGTTGCAAGTGAATCAAGTTATAGCAATGAGGAACAAGACAAAAATAATACGACTAAGTTAAATATAGTTATACCAAATGAGAAGTGGAAATTAATGTCTCTTGGGGAAATGGACTACAATAGAAGTGATACTAGGAAAACCAATAGAAGACGTTACTTTATTCTAAAGCCCGGTGTTTGGTCGGATGCTTTTAACGATCAACTAGTTTCAGCTACTCACAATAAGTGTACTTGGGTGTTTAAGAGGGCCAAAATACAACCCAATTCGTCTGTTCAGTATTTAAAGATTAATGAAAGATGCAAACAGTGCAACACTCAAATAATTGCTGTTTCTAGTGAATGTCCTAGGAAAGAGTGTGACTTGATACTGAAGTGTACTTTGCGAATAAATAGTAATGTAAGACATGGCATGAATGTAAAGCGCCCTCTTGCAAATCAAAGAAGAGATCAATTTGCGAAAGATATGATTGAGAATAATAAGTCTGCAAGTTTCGTGCGCAAAATGAAAGCAAATGAGTATATGAATTTATTTTATCAAGAGCCAAGGCATTTACCAAGCTTAACTGTGTTGAGGAAAGCAAAACCTGATGAAGTTCAAAGAAGGAGGTTACACAAAAATCTCATATTAGCTTTACATATATTACAATATAGTGAACCATATGGACACTCAATACATCATCTTAGCTTAGATCCTTTCTATGTATTTTACTGGACACCTGATCAACTCAAGTTTTAGAATGAAATCTGTAAAACGATGTTTCTCGAATATCTATTGATGCGACAGGAAGTATTGTAAGAAAAGTGGCTAGATCTGACCGAAATCATCTTCAACGATACTATTATATGTAGGTGTATTATCATTGCCATTGCGTGAAGGAGGTCAGATTCCGATAGTACAATTACTGTCCGAGAAACATAACACAAACCTAATAACATTTTGGCTAAGTGAGTGGATAGCTTCAGGAGCGACACCACCAAAAGAGCTAGTCTGTGATATGCTTCTTGGTTGTGTGGTGGTGCGGTGGTGTAGCGCGCGTGCCGCTTGAAATTGAATAATCTTCGCTTTCGGCGTTTGTGTCTTCAGTTTTGTGCGGTTCTACCTTCGGGTGGATTGAGCCCCCATCATCGGCCGCTGTCACTTTGACTGCTGAGTTGTGTCGTACTCTCCGCCATCATTTCGGCTCCGAAGAAATCTACTCAGGAAGCTTGTTCCTGTGACCCTGCCTGCCCTGGTGCGCGGCACGATACACGCAACTTAGATCATTACGTGATTCGGCAACCTCCTTCGCCCAGTTTGTTGGACCAGCCCGAGGATCTTCATTTTGACTTCCAGTCTCCTCACGTCCTCGTCCAGCCTGTGGACTCTCATTCATTTGGTCGTCTCCACGCTTCTGGTCGTGTCTCCACGGATGATTGGGATTCTGCGCCTTCCTTTCCAGCGACGGCATCTACGGACATACCTGCGAGAGAAGCTCCTCTTCCACCAACCGCCACTCCTTCTCGCCTTCATCCGGCCATGTCGGACGACGCAGTAGTTCAACTTGCCCAAGCTATCAAGGCCTTACAAGACACTTTGCAGAAAACCAACGATCCTCCTAAAACTACTGATCCTGGGTTCGATGTTCCAGCAGCG
Source organism: Lepisma saccharinum (assembly GCA_022664845.1). Lineage (NCBI taxonomy): Eukaryota > Metazoa > Arthropoda > Insecta > Zygentoma > Lepismatidae > Lepisma > Lepisma saccharinum. The sequence continues at coordinate 19,330 of JAGDQP010035147.1, forward strand.
GTGCTGTTTCTCCAGTCACGCAAGGATTCCATAAAGAACAGAAGAGACCTAAACGAAATCCTTCTCCTGGAGATACTCTACAAGTTTTACGATCAATTGGAGCCGGCTGACCTCGCAACCTTCCATGAGCGAGTCAGACTTATCGTTATAGCTCTTCAATACAATTGGCGTGTGGCGGCGGCGAACGCATCTGGCACCTCCGTGCCCGGCCTCACAGTGCATAGTACTCATCTGCTATCCTCCTACAATGCGCCATACAAGACCTCCACGAAGACGTCGTCGAAGGGCCCCGCTTATGCCGGCCCCTCCTCCGCCAAGTGATCTCCTACCTCCGACTCCAATCGACTTCTGGCTCGACCCCGTGGGTGGCATCATTGACTATGTTGATCCTCTTCCAGAACCTCCGA
>JAGDQP010035148.1:0-19735 GCA_022664845.1 Lepisma saccharinum
TCATTTCTTGTATATTAAAACATATTTTAGTAACGTGTCAAAGTGACCCTACACAAAAATCAATTCATATTAACAATCGAAACCTTATCACTAATATTCTCACCCCAAATGTCAACGGTGATAAAAACTGCGTATATTTAGGGTAGAATCAAGATATACGTATATTTGTCTCAACAGGTGATGATCGCACATAAAATCGGTAATAACAACTGTGTGTAAAGTAGAGATTAAGATTCCAGGTTCGGATCTCGGCGAGTTTCGTCAGTTTGGTACATAGTAACAGTATATCCAGGTTCTACTGTAATTTCCGAAATATTGGTTATACCTATGCCGGCATAGTAATTGATTTTACTTAGAGCGCGATTATTTTTGACATGTCCATTGGGGTTACTATTGAGACACTTTAAATTTTTAGTCTGACACGGCTGCAAACTTATTTTTTATTTCTGACACGGCTGCAAATTTATTATTTTTCGAAACTGATGTATGGGGAACTTCAATCTGCACGTGTAGTTTCAAAAACCGCTATAATGGCGATACAGATGATTCTAGATATTCCGCAAAACAATAAAAACTGCGTGTTTCAAGTTACACAGTCGTTGGGGTGACTTGAGACAGTAGCTAACTGATGTACTGAAAAGAGTAATTTTCTTTTCTCATATGAACCTTAACTATGAAGTAGTAATTGCATCAAAATTGCTTACCTTCTTCGTTCATACTTGGAGAAAGCATATTACATTGACACCAAGTCTTTATGACCAACAGTGTAGCAACAATGCAATTTTGAAATGCATACACACTTTTGTCTCAAGTCTCCACGCTTGACGGTAGTTAATTGTTACGTAGCGTTTATAGTAATAAAACCTTGCTTCGAAAATGTGTAACATAAACAGAAGAAATAAACAACTAACAAAGTGAAATTAAATAAATATTAAAACAACAATAAAATCATAGTTGTCGAAATTTTTGCGCTATACTATTTACCCATTTCGATTCCCTTCACCCGAAATGGTTGGTGCCCCCCAAAATCTTGGTGCTAAGTTAGGGGGAATAGTTCGAATACCCTTCGAGCCGGCCCTGAATCTCATGTTAAATAAAATAACTTAGATTTTACTAACAATCGCAAAGGTTCTGAGGCCCCTTGCTAGCATCTCTGACGCACAAAAAAATCAGTTTTATAAAATAAGGTGGCAACACTGAGAACTAGGGTGCTCAAAATATCCATAACATTTTACTATTGTGTAGATTAATTTTTATACTAAGTTTGGTTCGAAAATGTATGGAGGCAGTTGAATTTTGAAGTACGTTGGCAACACTAACAACTGGGTTGCTTGGAAACCATGACACCAACAGTAGTTTACTATTGTAGCGAATAATGTTTATGTGCGGTTTTATGTGGATAAGTCGAACGGTGCAGAGCCAATTTGAAAAAATTATAGATGGCATCACTAAGTTAAGATGGCATCACTAAAACCTGGGTGTACTTCGAGACTGTGACACCCACAGCACTTTTCTATGGTGTCGAATAATATTTATGCCAAGTTTGACGCCATTATGTCTAACGCAATGGAATCAATTTTGTAAAATTTAATTTTATGGAAAATAGGTTAACGCTGAGAACTGGGGTAGCTGGGAAAAGGGGACACCACAATATTTTTATATTTTGTCTAGAAATATATATGATAATTTTGCTCCAGATGGGGTTAACGGAATGCAAGCAGGTTTTAAAAAAATATTTTAAAAATAATGAGCTGGCAACACTAAACCACTTCACCAATCAAGGGGGCTCTGGTGGATCCAAGGATGTTCTAATAGAAGATATGCGCTTTTGCCAAGAACATGAAGCCTATCGTCACAGCTTAGTCCCACCCAGTTACCCCACTCACTCCAATCAAAAACATTGCTTTCGGCTAATAAAGATGGCAACAAGCTATCTAACTATTCACTAACCAATCAGGTACGTCGCCTTGGTCGATACTCAGCTTTTTTTGCTTTCATTCTTTCTCTGCGTATGAGATAGCTACAAGCAAATCCTCTATTAGCTCATCCTTAGGTGGATCTAAAAACTCTTCACCAGCTCCTCAACTTCTCTACAGTTTATGGTTTCTGTGATTTAATTTTTTGGTCACGGATGGCTGTACTGATCGAGATTGTGAACTCGCTTTTTGTAAGCTACGCTTTCAAAAGACTATACATTAATTTGAAGCTGATAAATCATTCCTGCCCCAAATTTTTTTTGTAAATCGCCGCCTCTGATGAAATGTAATGTTAACAGCACGAATTCCTTTTTCTGTTTTGAAATATTCTTCTCTATGGTGCTAATTAATCTAAGAGCGATATAATATGGGTCGTCATCTGAAACTTTAGGGAAAATGTGAGTCCTACAATGATTATTACTCCGATGACACGTCCTTTGCTTATAATATACTCCACTGATACAGCGAGGGTGCCCTCACTCTGGATTTTGCCAACGCATTGAAGCTACGGCTAACTATCGTAAAATATCAGCAGGATACCTATAAGAACGTTAAAAAGGGTCTAAGCCACAATATAGAATTCCCATTAATTAGCTAAACAATAAAAGACGAGTAATGCCTTCAGAGGGTTTATTATTCATATTCTTATTTCCTTTACCTTCGATTTTTTTGCTAGCCGCAGCTAGCCCCGTCAGAGGGTTACGCCCTCTATTTCGGAAGGGATAGGTGATAAGGGTTTGGATCAGATATGATGGTCATTGGGTTTCCAGCTTATTTTATTATCTTTATTCTGTTAATCTTAAATATCCTGGGTCATTATGAGTTTATCTCATAATCATATTTTCAGGTCGGGTAAGTTGATCATGCCGTGCACTTGACATCACAACACTTAGAGTATGTTAGCCAAACAAATACATGTTATCTTCTGTCTACGGGTTTCTCTAGACTGATGTGGACGTGATGCACCCTGTTAGTATGAGCTTTTACAGTGCAAGAGATGAAGGCGTTGCATATTTTGGGGTTTCAGGTATATTGAAGGGCATTAGGAGATCGTAGTCAGGATGGTCGGTAGGTAAAGTGTAGCGGTATCCTTCTATCCTTAGTAGTAATAGAGGTGTGGATATTATAGTGTGACGGGCAACGGGTCTGGTAGAAGCTGTCATATGCAGAGTAGGGTGACGGTTTTCCAATCGTTGGCGGATGTAGTTTTGTCTCAGTTTTTCAAGGTAGTACGTAATGTGTGGGAAAGGTGTCTACTCGTAGAGTTCAGCTGTTGGGCTTGGAAGTTTGATTCTGAAAGCTATCCGGAGGCCATGCCGTTCAAAAAATTGGAGCTTTGTGTAGAAACACCACGCTGCTGCTATCCATGCCGTGAAACCATATGTAAGAGCCGGACGAAGAACTAAATGCCTTGTATGTTGAGTATTGTTTTCGGTTTAGGTTCCCAGGTAGTTCCAGTTAAACGTTTAAGTAAGCTTATACTATTGTATGCCTTTGTGGTAATATTTTTTAGGTGCGGTCTCCTTTTGAGGTGGTGATCGGAAGTGATTCCTAGATGTGTCACTGTTTTGGAGGGATGAATTGGGATATTCTGAACGTGAATGCTGAGCTGGTTGGGGTTACGTTAGACACAAGTGCGTCGATTAGGGGGAATGAATATTATGGCCTGTGTTTTGGTTGGATTAATTTTGAGTCGCCAGAGTTTGCACCAGTCTATAAAGGACTGTATAGCTTGGTTCATGTGTTTGTTAATCTTTTTGATTGTTTTTCCTATGACGAGAAATGCTGTGTCATCTGCATATTGATATTGTAGGTGGTAAGGATGGTAAATCTGCCACAAATAGAATATAGAGTAGAGGTGATAATACGGAGCCCTGGGGAACGCCAGAGTGAATGAATATGGGGTGTGAAAGCATGGAGTTTATCGCAACGTAGGTTATGTGTGTGCTGAGAAAGTTATAGATGAACCGGATATATGCTAGAGGTAGGTGGAATGAAAGTAATTTATGAATAAGGGCTTCATGCCACACCTTATCAAACGCCTTTTCCAGATCAAAAAGTACGAGACAAGATGGTTGTGATTTGTTGTAATGTGTGGTAGTGATTCTGAGTAGTTGATCATTAATGCTGTAATGAGGGCGGAATCCTGCTTGATGTAGTAGAAGAAGGTTACGATCGTTCAGATGAATATGGAGGCGTTTACAAGGATTCTTTTGAGGATTTTATCCAAGCTTGGAATTAGTTTGATAGGTCTATACGATGACACTGAATGTGGAGGTTTGTTTGGTTTCAGAAACATTAGGGTTTTTGAGGTTTTCCAGTCTTGTCAAATAAGGATGAAGGGATAATAAATATAGAAGGGAGTTTGGAGCTTCTTTGAGGTGACGGTATTTTATTTGGTCCATGTCAGGGGCGGTATTACGTTTGTATGAAGTGATTTGAGTTATTTCGTCGACTGAGATTGGTGCTGTTAGAGGATTGTGTTGGGATAATGTATGAGAAGTGTTTCGTTGTAGGTGCGGGTAGCCTAGATTAAGAGTATTGACTAGATGGCGTGGCTGAGGTCTGTTAGGAGTGAGTGGAGTGAAGATATCTTGAAGGTTGGTTGAAAAGGTGTCTGCTTTTTCTTGTTCAGAATGTAGAGGTTGGTTGTCTTCGAGGAGGGAATATGGTGTACATGTGTATTTTCCTGTAAGTGCGTTGAACATTTTCCAGTATTTTGTAGGGTGTGCGTTTTCGTTGAATTTATTACATGTTTTGACCCATTGTGTTAGTTTAGATGCCCTTAGGTAGTTTCTGACTGTTCGTTGCAGTTGCCTATGTAATCTGAGTGCTTCAAAGTTACCTTGCGTTTGTATTCTTGCTAGCATTGTCTAGAACGTGTAATGATAGGAAGGTAATGCGAGGGCAACTTTGGTTTGAAAGGTGTAGATGTAGTGGTGGATTTGAACTTTGCTGAACATGTTTGAAGAGTAGTGACGAGTTGATCCAGGCATTGAGTGAGTTCTGTTTCTGTGGTAGGAAGCGGTGTATTTGTAATGTGTTGGTCGATATAAGTTCTGTATTCGGTTCAGTTAGCTTTATCGTAACGAAGTGTCGTGCGAGGAGGCGATGGAGGTGCTATGTTTTGGTGGTGTGTGCCTTGAATGGCTAGTTTGATAGGAGTATAGTCGCTTCCGATGAGATCAAGGACTTCAATGATGCATCGGGTTGTGAGGTTTTGTGAGTGAATGACTACATCAGGGGTTGTATTGGAAACAGGTTTCGTGGGTTTTGATATGTGGGCAAGGACTCTTGTGGTTTGAGTGAGAATGAAGTGCTGAAAGGCATCTTTTTCGTGTTTTGGTCTACTATGTATATTGATATCTGCCATGATTAGATACGTTCTGAAGTTGTTGGATACCTAATGGAAGAAAGAGTAAGTAATGGCATGCCCTGGGCGGATGTATATTGTGGCAATTGTGCTGAGGTGCAGTAGGTAGTAATGTGTGATGAGGTTTTTATAGTAAAATGTAGTAATGAGGTGTTCCAGGGCTTAAGGTAATTGCGGTAGATGTTGGCGATATATTATATGGTCGGGGAAAACCATAATATGAGTTTAGTTTAACAAGAACGTGTTTACTTTTTCCTCAAGAAGTAACTGCTCGAATATTAATTTATGCTGTTGAATAGATTGGATATTTATATACAAGAAGACTAAAACCATAATATATGTACGCTTGAGGGGCCGATGTATTGGTTTAAACTTCTGTTTCATAGGTTGTGGAATGAAAATGTGCATATGGTGCTGAAAACGTTCCTGTGAATTGGACTTGTAGAATCGTTCTGGCAGCATGTTGGATTTGATGTAAGATATTTTGGCGCTGGAAAGGATGGATATTTGGTAATGCTAGAGTGATCAATGCTAGTAGTTCTTCAACTGTAATGGGTTGTTTGACTGACGTGATTGGTTCGGTAGCTTGGGTAGCGACTTGATAGGTGCGGATTGGTACAACTAGTTCTGGTTTGGAAGCTCCCGGCGATGGACGTGCTTTACATTTGTAACTAAAAGTCGGATGTTGTTCGTTCCATGTGGTGCAGTGGTGTTTGTTGATTCGGGTATGTTTTGGTGTTATGTGGGTCAGAACAAAAAGCGCATTTCGGTTGATTTGTACATCTGTGTGTTGTATGAGAGTTGTACTCCTCACATTTTTCGCAACGCACTGGAAGCGGAGGTGGTGAGTGTGATGGCTGTACTCGGCACCTATATTTATAGATGTAAGTGCCCTGTGTCAGCAATAAATTTATGGTTTCCTGAGAATTTGTGAGAATTCGTACTATGTATGACAGGCCTGCATTGCACATGATACGGAGGCATTTGTTGATGATATGTCCTTCTTCTTCTAGTTCTGCTTTGATTTCCTCAACTGGTATGGTATGCGGAACACCGCGTATAACTATTAAAAGATTCGTCTTGGAGGTGAGGGCTGTTTAGTACGTTGATTTGTGAGTTGTGTCATGTTGGCTGTTTTACCAAAAATCTCGAAGCTGTGTTTATTGAGAATTTTCTGTGCTAGTTCACTGTCTGTGGATTTTACAATTATGCCGTTCTTGCTAGATTTTAGTTCTGTAATAGCTGTGCGGTGAACATACTTGAGAAATTGCTGTAGGTGAAGGTTCGTATTTTGATATTTGCTGTCATAGTTTGTGAGCAGTAACGCGTAGTCTTGAGGTTTAGTGATGTCAATAATATTTCGAGGTTGGTCATGATCCGTGATGTCAACTTGACGGTCGTTGTCAGATTCTGATGAGCTCAAGGTATGATGTTTACGTGTTCGGTTCGTGTTACGTTTATCTGCAGTAACATGTTGTCCGGAGGGGCGTGAGACGGTGGGTGGAAGTCCTGTATGTTGTCCGATGATCTGTGCCTGTTCCACGGATGAGCCTGATTGTCGTATGTGATCAAAATCAGTCCGGAGGGGCCCAAAGCCCGAGAAATCACAGTGGCAATTGCGAAATAAACAGTAGTGATGCAAAATGAGAATGATTAGTCACAGTGCAATGACTGCTGTATCTCAGGCTAACTCCACCCTCCAACACTGAAGAATGCTGTCAATCCTATTTCCGTAGCACACTTACTGTTCTCGCCTGTGCGCATTTAACAGTGGGTCCTCGGTAGTAAACTAACCATCTAAAGATAGACTAGGTAAAGTTATGTACCTTCGATGTTTTTTTTTTGCGAGAGACATAAGGCCTCTTTTGATAATCACTGGAGTGACTAATACCCACGTCCTCTTTATAGGGAAGGGCTGTATAGGAAGGAGTATGCTTAGGATTTAGAGTGGTCTAAGAGAGGTTACACAATTTATTTATCCTTTATTTTATTTAAATCACATTGGTCGTGGTCATTATAAGCTTATGCTTTTAATAATGTGTCAGGTTTCAGGATTCATGATGATGATGGTTAATTAGCAATGGAGATGAAGTGCAATTTCACGCCACAGACATTAAGACGGACAGGTGAGGGTGAACCTTCTTGCCCAGGGGCAACTCTGGGCGCGATAATAGTCTGATGAGCTCTAGCTGTACACTGATGGAAACAGTGCGGTTATGGAAGTACAAAGTGAGATGAAGTACAGTGAAAGTTATATTTTACATATGGGTTTATGGTGTTACACTGTGGTTTCGAGTGGGTTGGTGTGAACAAAAATGTAGGGACCTGAGCAAGTTGGTTGAAGGTTGATGTTCAATACTGTACGTGCGGCAACTGAAGCTGGGTTAGGACGTTGGATTTTTGGAAGGGATATAGATTTTGCAGGGTGATGGTGATGAAAGAGAGACATTGATCTATTGTAATGGGTTGTGTAGGAAAAAGGACGGTTGGGTTGCATGTTTTATGTTCTGGAGGGCGGAGAGGTAGCACGAGGCCGGGATTTTCTGGGGTAGGTTCTGGACGGGTTTTGCATTTATAGCTATAGGTTGGGTGCTGTTGGCCACAGGTATTACATTTGGGTAGGTGCTGCAGGCTAGAACAGTCTTTGGTGGTGTGTGGACCAGTACAGTAGCCACATTTAGGAGTATTAGGATAATGAGAAGTGGGATGATCTTATAAGTTTGACACTGTTCGCATCTTGTAGGTAATAGAGGTTGGGAACGAGAGGGTTCAACACGGTATCGTCTTCTGTATATATAGGTACCAGCTGTCAGTAAGTCTTTGATTGTCCGTGAATGAGGTGTTAGAATGCGTACCATGTAACTGGGTGTTCCGGTTTTGGTTCTTATCCTGATACATTTGAAAATGATAGGGCCTTCGGTTGTGAGCTCTTGCTGAATTTCGTCATCTGATAATTCTGGATTTACTCCTCGGATAACTATAGAAAGTATTGGTGGTCGACGTGGAGGTGGTTGATACTTTTGACGTGGAGTATCAAATCTCGTGAATTCTTCAGATGGACAAAAAATTTCCAGGTTATGTTTGTTTCTGATTTTGAATGCCAAATTTGGTTCAGTTGATTTTATAATGATGCCATTGCGTGTTGGTATAATCTGAGTAATAATGTCACTAGGCACATACTTGAGAAACTGAAAAAGAAGCAGTTTCGGATTCCGAAACTTTGTATCAAATTTTGTTAGTAGGAAACAGAGTTGAAGTAGTACCGGAAAGAGAGTCTTCATAGTCACTGTGTTCCATGCTATGGTCAGAGTCAGAATCACTGATAGTATGGCTTTTCTTGGCTGGTGGTGAAGATGATGATTGTCCAAGATTGGCTGATGAATTATGGTGGTGAGTTTTACGTATTTGTCTGCCTTGTCCTTTCGTTTTAGTAGTAGATGAATATGATGGCAGATCTTTATATGGTAGCCCTGATACTTACTGAGGCATACAATGTCCTCCAGATGGCTGTTGATGGTCGTACATGTCACCTTCGATGACCTTATGTCACTATACAAGCAATAGCGATACATAAACATCTACATCTAAGTTTATTTACAACGCAATTGCATTAAAATTGTTCCTTTGACAGCTTAAACCTTAACAAGTAATTATTTAAATATTAAACAGATCAGTTAGTAATCAAAATTAACTTTAAAGAATTCAGTTTATAATATTTCGTCATTTAAACTTAGCGCTTGACAAAAGTAACGACATCTGTTGTCGGGCCTGGCTGCAGATAGAAATATGAGGTTGCTTCCTACCATGACGTCATACTTACGTCATTTCCAAGACTCCAAGAAAGTTGCCCACAGTCATAAATCAGCCAGCAAATATATCAAACTACTTAAAACTTAAAAAAATAAATAAATATTAATAAATTAAATATAATAAATAAACAATAATACAATTAAATGCAAACTATAGATTTATGGACCGTCTGGCCATATCAGATGCAGTATTAAGACAGTATATACACACACATATCTACATAATATTGTTCAAAGTCTATTATGACCTGGATTGTTCCACTCAAATGGCTTTTGTATCACTCACTGTTAGGTTATATTTTAATTTATTTAGGACAATAAATTTACTTTAGGCCACAGATTTCAGCGAATCATTGTGTTGTTTTTGTCTTAGTAAGATGTTTTTTTACTTGTCCCTGATGAGAACCTTGGATAGTCACTAGGAAGGTAAAAAGCCTTGTTCTTCAGTTTTCTCTCTGTGTGATAGTGATACCCTGAGCCAACTTCTATTTGGGTGTCTTACTTCAAGATATTGCTGGTAATCTGTAACAGTTATAGACAATGATAAACCGAGAAACAGTAGAAGTAAACATCTGTTCTGTTAACAACCATCTTCTCATATTAACGTACCTAGGATTTCCACGTGAAACAACTGGCAAGCTCAGTAAAACTGGCAAAACTTTCGTGAGAACCAGTGGAAGCTCACATATTTACAAAACAACACTTACTGTCCGTTAATATATTTGATAGAAAATAATAATACAATAAACATGAAAGAAACATTCTTTTTAAGAAGTAACAAAGTATTTTTTAAGAATCAAGAACCTCTGCTCAAACAAAATTACAACAAATAATGTTTTTTCACCACAAAGAACACAGTGCATATTGCATTATGTAACTGCGTAGATGTAAAAGCTAGCTTTCACAAGAAATGTATTAGGGCTTGAAATACGTGTTCTGTACTCAGTTGATACAGATAGTTACAGGGAGTTTTTGCCTTTGTCGGCAATGGTTCCCCACCCCCGTTGGCGTTTTTCGGTATCAATTTGGACTTGATATATGCCTGCTAATATTTCTAGCTTGGTTTGAAAAAAAATCGAAGCTTTTACTTAAAAAAACAACTACTAATCAACTTTTGCATGTTGATAAAACGCAAAACTACAGCATGTTCCTTTGCAAGGGCACGCACCACGCGACCCCTCTCTTGATACGACCACTGGAATGGAACTTAAAGTACGTATTTCGACTCTATGTCCTTCTGGGATATTCAGTTACACATATCCCTTCAGATTCTTTACTTTTAAGGCTAATTACAAAAATCAGAGGCGCTGAGTCCCGAGCGTGCCCCCCTTTCTTTTGGTGTTTATTGTTGCAAATTTGGCATTCGTACGTGACTCCTAAACAACGCACGAAAATCATTTTTAGCATTTTCTATTTTTTTTTCATCTAAATAAAAGGTTGTTGCTATGGAAATGAAACCACGTGTTGGATATAGCTGAAACTTTCACAGCAGTCTAGTGAGAGATGACACTTACTAAGAGCAAACCTCTTTCGATTTTACAAGTGCCATGTCTTGGATCCTCTAAGGAATTATTGAACGACCCTCGTATTATTCTTCAATATAAAACGAGAAAGCTATGTTTACACGTCATTTTTGCAGTGATAATGGAATCCTGATGAACAATGACGAAATAATATATTCTCTAAAGATAGTTGTTCTTTTCCACATATTTTGTAGATTTGCAGGTTCAATGGGTTGGTGCTGGATACTTATAAATGTTATCTTGTGGCGAACATTAAATTGCTCCAATACCAGACACACCTTATGTTTACTCGCACTGAAATAAAGGGGCCCTTGGGTACAGAACGAAGAACAACTTTATCCAGATAATAAAAGGTTATAAAGCACTAAATCTTGTATTTTAAAAGGAAATCTTTAGCTATGGAGGGTATTCATCTTCTAATATATGTATATATAAGATAATGAAAAACTCTGGAAGTGATTCACACTCTCCCGGTTATTAGTGTAGTTGTGGTTTGTGGATGGGGCCATAGACTTGACGAATAACTATTTATTCAAATATGTATTTTCGTACAGTTAAGATATAAACGACTGTTTCCATATTAAAACAACGAAACTAAATGGATTATATAATGACAATATTTTGCATTTTTAAATTATGGCGTGTGAATAAATGATCAGGCTCACACGCTTAAGGCACGGACATAATGCTTGGATTCCAAAGACGGCCTTTAAGAGGTCATTACATAGAATTACAAATATTATTACAAGTTTATAGTTTTGGAACGTAATATATTTTACATATTACCAAAACAGTGACTATGATGGTTTCAGCTAAATAGAAACTATAATTCTGCTTGTTTTGCATCGTAAAAATTAATATATTTCTCTCAAGATAATTTGTTTTATTACTTTTGAACTTACCACTTTCATTACTGCTATCTATTAGTAACGTTCTCAGGTTAGTTCCCTGCGTCATAAAATATAAATACACACTTACGAGACGATGAATAACTCCGGAACCCGGTACTGTCTCGCACGCTCATGGTTATTGGTATGTTTTGTTTTGCTGATCGGGCCATGTCCTTGACTCCATGAATTACTTTGTATTCTTATATAAATCTTCGTACAGTTAAAATAACAACTATTGTTTACATATTATAACAACGAAACTAAATGTGTTATGTAATAAAAATATTTTATTCTTATATTTTAAATTATGGCGTATGAATAAATTGTCGTTACCATACGCTTTCAAAATACCTGAAGTGCACGGACTTACTGCTTGTTTTACAATGTTTTTTTTTAGTTAGCCAGGCTAGTATCCCCAGAAAGCTATATTCTCTATTTTGGAAGGGAAGCTAAAGAAATTTAGATCTTCTGGAAGAGGTAGGTGGGCAAAGACTTTTTATTTCGGATCTGTTTAATTTTTATTTATTCTTTTCATCTAAGCCATTATGAGCTATCCTCATAATCATATTTTTAGGGTTAAAAGAGTAAAAAAAGTAAATTTGTATTAATTCTATATGATTAAATGGGCATAAGATGAATTAGACGAGACAGTACTTTGGCACGAAAACGACGAATGAGAGATGATCTTCTGATCTAGGGGCTATTCTAGATCGTGATGTAGACAAGTGAGCCCTATACGTTCAAAATGGTCACTGTGCAGAACATGTAGGTGGTAAATAGTGAGGAATAATCGGTACGGTGAATGCAGTGGTTAATGGTATGTAAGGGTGATTTTGAGACATGGTGTAGTGATACAGGGTAAAGAGAAGTGATAATGGTATATGTCTGTGAGTAGAGGGTTGGTTTTCCTGTTCTCGTGAGAGTATATCATGGAAGAGTAGGTGGTTAGATTCGAGACGTTTTGTAACATATTTTATGCGTGGTGTTTCTATGTGATGTAGTAGGTGTGTGAAAATTAGTCTGTCATATAAGTCTTGGGTCAGGCAGAGAATTTTTATTCTATACGCAAGACGCAGGCCATGTCTTTGTAATATTTATAATTTTTGTAGTATAAAGGAATGGGTTGTGGAGATGAGAGTTGACGTTCCAGTTTTACGAGTATGTAGTAGTCGTAATGTTGATAATGATGATTTACTCGTGGTAATGGTGCTGGTACAGGTACAAAATGTATACACTGCCGCTAAAGTAAAGGCTTCTTGGATCGACGCTTACGTCTCCCCTACCCTACAACATAGATATTTACCTTTGAACACAGTGCTTTTTTTTTCGGGATGTCACAATTGTGACCACAAAGTGGCCACCAATGGTTGTTGTGTATGTGCGGTGTAGCTCAACCGTAAAATATGAATGGAACAACAATATATCACAATTCTTAGCTGAAGCGCAGACACGACCAATAAATGCATGGATACTATGACCTAGTTCACTATTTAATGCACGTACCTTATCAATAGTTAGGAAACGCACAGAAACATTTATAGATTATGAACTGAATTTTACACGCGTCATTTTAGCGATTCGAACATAAACAAATATTAAACGAGCTCGAGATGCCTGTACCAATTTTACCAACTTTATTTCAACTTGCATTTAATTTTGGTTAAAAAGTAGAAGAATCACATTTGTTGGACACACTTAACATAATGCGTAAATCGGCCGGACAGCAGCGTGGTTTGGCGTTGCAGCATACAAACATTTTTCCTGTTACACCAAACTGTTCTCTGGGCATGGAGGCACCAAAAACATCGTATATGCAGGGAATAACTTGAGTAACTCCACTCGTCAGGTTACTAATAGTATCTCTTCTTGCCAAACTTAACACTTCTTTTGGTCGAACGTATTGAAAAATTAGCCAGAACAGAAACTAAAATTGACGATATTCCCTCAGATGTCACATGTAGGTCCTGAGTCTTTGGTGGTCAAGTTGCGAGTAATCGTTATGCTCAGGTTTCCCGCGCTTTTCGTAAAGACCTTATATTTTCAGTTAAACACTTTAAAAATGACCAATGTAGTACTTGGGTTAAAATCTGAACGTTAACAACTGTCCACCATCACCTCTCGGGCCCTGCATTGAACTTGAATCAATTTTCACAACTCCGATCATGACGTGACTCCACACAAAATATATAAAAAAGGAAAATGTTTTTTGCGTGTTTTTGTCCAAATTAAGGAAGTAAACTCTGCACTGATCATCGCAACGCATTCCTTCTCGCATTTTACAGAAGTCTATACAAGTGACACCATTAACACATGTCATATCTGTGAGAAAACTGCAGAAATTCACTTTAAACTAATGGGGATTTTCCGATTGTAATTGCAATGATGTTCTTTTTTGCTAAAGTAGGATGTCTAGCTGGGTCAAGCCGATGGTGGCATCTGGCTAGCGAACAGAAGGTTTCCCAATGCACATCACTGCATCCACAGCTGGGTGATATGCAACAGAGAGAGAGAGAGAGACAGAGAGATAGAGAGAGGGAGAGAGGGAAGGAAAGAAACGGCCAAACCTTCACATGTTGGTTTGCAAGGAAATAAGCATGCGTGTGTATATTAACTTCACGTCCATCTGTGGCAGGCCGGGAGACACACTGCCACAGTAGGATGTGTGGAGTCGGCAATCCAGACATTGTATTCGTAAGTTAGAACCGGGCGTAGGAATACTTTATATTCGTTGAGAAATATTTCCGGTTTAAGAGCTCATGTGGTTCCTGGAAGGTATCTTAGTAGATTTAATCGATTGTACGCTTTTGTCGTGATAGTTCTCAGGTGGGGTAGCCAGGTTAAATGTTGGTCTAGGATGAGTCCAAAATATGGGACTTGTTTCGAGGGTCGGGTTGGATTTTGACGAATAGATAAGGTGAGGTGTGATGTGTTTCGTTGAACAGGTTTTCGATGTTTAAGGGGAAGGAAAACGAAATATTCAGTATTATGTGAATCTATTGAGAGTCCCCAATTACTGAATCAAGAGGTAAATTCATTGATATCGTCAGACATGTTTCGGTTTATGTTTGGATGGTTTTATTACAGGCGAGAAAAGCTGTGTCATCGGAATATTAAAAAAGTTGAATATTAGGAGATAAAGAGGGCATGTCGGATATAGTAGTAAAGATGATATAGCTTGAGGGACCCTACAACAGAGGAAGATGAGATGTGAGAGGCTGCAATTGATTGAAATATAGGCAAGACAGTTGGTAATAAAATTTCTTATGAAGCGGAGTTAGGTTATAGGAAGCTGGACTGATCGGATTTTGTGAGTAAGTGCTGTGTATCAAACTTTTTCCAAAGCTTTTTGTAAATCGAATATAACGAGACAGTTTGGTTGGGAGGTATGGAAGTGTTTCGTGATTGTATTGACTAGACGGTGGAGTTGGTCATTAATGGAGATGTTGGGACTGAAACCAGCTTCGTGGAGAGGTATGAGGTTGTAGTTGTCTACATGGAAATGTAATCGTTAAGGAAGGATTTATTCTAAAATTTTATAGAGTTCAGAGGTAAGTTGCATTGATCAGTAAGAAGAGTTCGAGAGAGCAGTTTTTTTGGGTTTAAGAAACATTAGTGTTTTGGAAGACTTCCACTTTAGGGGGAAAAGACCGGTACAGAAGATAAAAATGTAAAGTATTGCGAGGAGTTGGATGAAGCCGTAGGGAGATTCTCTATATATAGTTACTTTTACATATTTTGTAGATTTGTAGGTTGAAGGGATTGGTGCTGGAGACTTATAAATGTTATCTTATGATGAACATTTGAAATTAACATTATTTACAACTCAGAATCATTAGCTTCTAGAATTAAATCTTTGGTACCGTCTTGCTTTCAAATTCTTCTTTTTTACTTTATGGTCCATGATGAATTGTTAATTCACGAGATGCTCTTTTCAGAATTGATTAGAAGCATCCGTGAGGGCAACCTTCTCCTTGTAGGTACGTACGTGTGCAATTTACCTGAACGAAAATATTATTGGCATATTTGGAATTTGATTGTGATTGCCACTCTAACTCGTGCTAATCAATGTAGACAGGTTGACATTTAGGATTGACATTTTATTGAGAACATTAGAAAGGCCTTGAGGAGGGAGAAAATCAGAATATTCTTGTTTCGGACAAAGTTAATGTTCTTTAACGAAAGGATGTAAACCAAAGATTTAGTATAAAAGTATTAAAGTATTTATTAACTTGAAATAAGTCAAGTTATAATACACTGTTATTTGATATTGAAAGTTAACGCGTATTTGTGGCAAAAGATGTCACTAAAGACTGTCCTTCTTATTCTGCTGTTACGGAACCTTTTACTCAATAAATGTGCTCATTATTTTTTGCTGCTGGTGACATAATTTACATTCTGTTTCGTCAGTTACGAGGGATTTATTCTCCATTGTACTATTTGTCTAATATTACAGTAAAATGCCGACTCTCCAAGTCTTTATAGTAACAAATGATGTGGTAGTTCCGAACGATGGTAAGTGTACCAAAATTCATCGTGTGTGATAAATTGAACGGTTCTTGGGTGATAATTGTGTGTCAAGAGATACGAGTCATTCATAAAATAGTTTTCTGTATATTCATGCTGTCGCTTAAATATCTATAATCTTAAATATCTATACACCTTATAAATGTATTATAATTGATTTGGAATACGTCACCTGCAAACAATTTCATATGTGTTGAATTGTACAGTTTTAGGGTAAAGTGGTATCGGAACCACTTGGTTGAATGAACCTTCTCCGAACTTGAACGTTCAAGATTGCACTACCGTAGATGTACAACCTGTGTAGTAAAACGAACAAGAAACCTTGGATATTTACAATTGCAAAACTGTAGCTTATGTGTCACTTGCAAATATCCAAAACATCCCTTATCGTACCTATTCAAGATTTCGTTTCTGAAACAGCAACAGTTTTCAGAGGTAGCTACTGATTCGACAGAACGAAAAAGCCGCAATCATAAAGTCGGGGTCATAAAGTTAAAGTAATGATTCTTCAAAAGAACTGAACTTTGCAGAGCGAGACTTAGGCTACAGATATACATTGTACCTCGACAGCAGATATTGAAACGATTCATCAATTTAATGCCAACATAATCCACATACTTCTCCCAATCCTTTCTGAGTCCTACCTCTTCCTTTCTTCTGAGGTGGCTAAGAGGCCCCCTTTGCTACTCACTGTGCTGTGTATCTTCCACTAGAGAGTTAGACCTTTTTTCCTCTTTTAACACCTCTAAATGTTTAAAATTACTCCCCCCCCCTCCTCAGAACATTTTTCCTGAAAGGAACACTGATATTATTACTATATATTGTTTCGTCTTTTAATAAATATTTGAAAGAAGTTTTCAGAAGAAATATGTAAAGGAACCCACACAAATCTTATGATAGATGACTCCCGGTCAAATTGCTTGAAATGCTACTATCTTGTAGAATGAGACCAAGTGAGCAAAAGACTCCATGTGAGCAAAGTAGAGAAATCAACAATTTCAGAGTTACGAGCAAAAATATACGCTAAAATGGAGAACACTGAGAGATCCTTGCCTGACTTTGAATTATAATATTTATCTTAATCTTTTTAATTATTATTTTTGATAATATTGATAAACTTGTTGCTAATGATGTTGTTTTAAGTGATGGAATATGAATTTGTACTTGATTACTTTGATTTTTTTTAAAAAAATAAGCGATCAAAGTACTTCATTAATGGAAAGTTCTTTAGAGAAATACCTAACAAGTATTCAACGGAAAACCCGACGGAAATGAATTATAAGTACAATTGGTCTATAGTCCGTAAATGACTAACATAGAAATAAATATCTGATATGTTGAAAGAACCTTAAAGAAACAAATAGGATTTTAAAATGACACCAATCCGGACAAAATCTTCGTAGTGGAACCGTGCAATAATTTTATTGGTGTCCATAATCATCTATACAGTTTGTGTCAAAATCGGGAATACTTTTTTGAAAATAGAACCGTGGTTCGCTATACAGTAACTTTCAACTATACAGTTTTCAACCAATTTTTAGATGTATATTTCATTCCACGTCAAAGTAGCCCCGCATCCAGAACTTTACACGAGATTAAAGTAATTATCTTTTATTGAATTTTAACTTATTATTAATGGCATTTTATTAATATAGAATGAAAACATGTATTGCAATAACAGACAAAGGCAAAAAAAAGAGAGCTGTTACGTGATCAGTAGTGCATAGGGAAATGTGTTAAACCCTGCCCAAAAGGGAATAATATGTATGTAATAAACAATATTTATAATAGTTATCACTATATTTTAATTAGATTTTGTATTGTTTCAGCTTACGCTTACACTTTTTGTTTTATTTTTGTTGTTATTAAACTTCTTAACTTAAAAATGATCTTACACCGAGGCTACTTTGGGCAGATTTTTACATGTTTCCCTCTGCACTCCTGATTACGTAATAGCTTGTATCTTTTCTTTTTCTGTTATTGGACTACAAGTTTCCATTCTCTACTAGTAAAATGTCATTAATAATGAGTTCAAATTTAATTAAAAAAATAATTACTTTAATCTTGCGTTAAGTTTCAAATGGCAGGCTACTTTCCGCGTGGAATGAAATGTACGTCGAAAAATTGGCCAAAAAAATGTAAGGTTAAAAATTTGAATTATGGCCTTTAGGCATCTGAGGCTCAGGCAGGGGTAGGGTAAGGGAAAGGATTAGGAAAGGTGTCGGCCAGGGCCTATGTTGAAGGTGTCATCCCGGCATTTGCCTGGTGGGACTGAAGAAAACCCTGGGGGAAAATTAAGGGTAATCGGCCGCTGGGATCGAACCCAGGACCTCCCGAATGCTAGGCCAACGCTCTAACAGTGAGCTACGGCGGCTCGGTTTGTATAGTTCAAGGTTACTGTATAGTGAACTACTGTTCTATTTTCAAAAATGTATTCACGATTTTGCAAAAATCGCATCTAGATGATTATGGACACCAATGAAATGATTGCACAGTTTCACTATTAGAATTTTTTTTTTCAAATTGGTGTCATTTTGAAATCCTGTTTGTTTCTTTAAGGTTTTCTCAACTTGTCAATTATAAAAATTATTTGTATGAATAATATATAAATTATATATATTTTATATATAATATATATAATTTATATAAATAATTATTTATTTCTATACAAGTCATATATGGACTATACATCAATTATTACTCATTCATTTCAGTCAGGTTTTCCGTTGAATATTTGTTAAGTAATAGTTTTTTCTGAAGAACTTTCCACTGATGAAATATTTTAAAGGCTTAATTAAAAAGAATAAAGTAAGCACGTACAAATTCATATTCCATCACGTTAAAGAACACTAATTTTAACAAGTTTGCTTTGGTATTATCAAGAAAATATTCGAGAATGTGAGGATAAATATTATAATTCAAGTCAAGCTAAGATCTCTCAGTTTTCACCATTTAAGCATATATTTTTGCTCGTAGCTCTGAAATTATTTTCTCTATTTTTCCTCAATTGGTCTCGTTCTACAACATATTAACATTTCAAGCAATTTGACCAGAAGCCATTACTCATAAAATTTGTGCCGAGTCCTCTGTTTTAAGAAGGTATTTATTTGCTTACCAAAACAAATCTTTCTTGATGATTTTCATTTAAGTCGCAAACAATGGAAATAAGTCACTAAAAATATCCCCTTCGTGAAGATGGCCCGAAAACGAATCTATAACACCGGTGAAGAAATCTATAACCGTCGAATACCTCAAACCTTAACGAGAAATTCCGCAATAAACCAAAGAAAATCCTGATCGCACTTGATAAGCCAAACAGTATCTCATTCATCTATCAAAGAACTACCATCATTGCTAAAGCAGCAGCGTTTGATTTGACGGGGGGAGGGGAGATTTTCCTTTTGCGCAAGGGTTTCATCCCCGGTTGTTGATTCCGAAAGCAATCACTAGTCTTAGGATCAACCCCATTCATAATTTATAACGAATCGAACGCTGTGTAGCACCACCATCTAACGGGAAGATATTGTACTTTATTACATACTTCATAGTTATTTTTCTGTATCATAATAATAGTCGTAATCATCATCTTCATCAGTAATAATAATAATAACGTAAAGTGTTTTTGAGTCTCTGCACCAGA